>MU762407.1:20158-67310 GCA_026770625.1 Nicotiana glauca
CCCCCCCCCCAGGATCATTCGTCCTCGAATAAGGAGTAGAGTCCGCCCTAAATGCTTAACTTAATATATCTCTTTTCTTACCTACCTCAAGTCCCTAAATTTTGACTAAATCCCAAATTTTTCAGAAATTTCGGCAGAGTCGCCTTTGTAACTAGGACTATCCACCTGCCAGAGAACCACCAAAACCATCCTAAAAATACATCCACAACTCGATAAAGCACCACAATGTATATATCAATAACACGAACCTCAGCATTACAAGCACTACATTATCATAATGACACCTGAACATGGACTGCACATTTTAGATCATAACGCCTATAAGGTACCTTTCAAGTCAAAGTTTATTGAAACACAATCAAGAGAAAATATTTTCCTTCCACGATACTTTCGGCCTTCAAGTTGGCCTCCTTGACTCACAAGCCTTGCCATAACATATTCACGGAAGCAATCCCAACCCCTAAACTTATCTAACAAGGATGACAAGTAGATACCTTGTGTAAGCTAACTATCTATAAACATTTACCTTCAATAATTTACACTAGGATGATACACAAATGATCTCCACCTACCTTCTTAGACATAGACATATGAAAACACAAATTCATGAGGAACAACTATAGGGAAACATCATACTCCTAGTGCGATCTAATGGGAAATGCGCTTACGTACCCCTCATTATCAATTCACATAATATCTACAGGGGAAAATTTTGAGAATAACCGGTTCACCCTCCTAAATTTTAAATCTCTACTCGAACACCCATGCTAAACCTTTAGTGACCTTCGACGATTACTCTAAGATGTGCTATCATAAACTGGCGATAAAACTACCTATCGAATATATGTGATCACACGGGGATGATCCCTATTTGACATGTTTGGACCTTCAATACCTAATCCAGCAATTCATTAATGCGCTGAGCAGAGTACTTTATGAGGTCATATGCTAAGGGACATGAAAATTACAACTAACACTGCTGACATGGTTAATCACTGTGACGACATCAATTATTAGACAAATGAGGCATAGGGGTAAGTAGTATATTGGCAATAGGAATCATTAAGGAGGAATATTCAAGTACATGACTCAGTCGTCTCCTAGAGTGTAGGGAAAATCAATTTATCAAAAATTAGAATACTCTGGCACCTTGAATGTAATATGGGATTCAAAATACATGAAGTTGAATTACACTCCTGATGTTAGCTGACACAAAGAATCTATGCTATAAGCCCGTGAGGATGAAAAAGAAGTTAAACACTTATGAGATTATCATAATTCAAACAGCTTAACCCTCCCTGACAATTGGCCCTATATGAGAGAGCTAAAGATACGACAACTTGTCTTCCAAATCAATATGTTCATGATATATGCAAAAATATGAAGGAGTCTAATCTCAACCTTTCATGAGTAAAACCACATAGCTAGGACATCTAAATGTTGGGACGAAATCATGTATTGGTTAGAGGCATTCTAATGGTTAACATGATGCTCCGGGGAGAAAGACAATTGACACTCCTATCCATCCAAGGAGGTGGAATACCAAGGGTAGCAAAACTCCCCTCACATGACAATGATATAGTCAATTATTCTAGAAGTCGAGCGAGCAGAAGGCCATGTAACCCATCCAATCCAGCCTATTTAAGATTTTCTGAAAAGGGGACGCACTTTGGCTTGAAATCATGGCAATTTAAGCTTGAAATTTAAGGAAAATCATTACTTTTGAAACCCATGAGACAAGCCCTCGTAGTCCTAGAAAATCATCAACAATGGCAAGAAAGTACTTAAAACCATTATGAGTTGGTAGAAAATAAGGCCTCAAAGTGCCCACATGGATAAGTTCGAAAGAAGAAGACGTCTTAATGCATTTATTGGGGAAAAGTAACCTAGGTTATCTAGTCACATGGACAAGTAGAGCAGGTAGATGATTGTTTAGGATAAAATCTCATAAGGAGTGCAAGCAATATCTTTTTATCCTAACAAAAGGAACATACCCCGACCCTTGACGCCATAAAGCATAAAAATTAGATTCATGAGGAGAGTTACCAGATGAAAATAGATAGTAAGGCAGCACAACTAAGAGCACCACTAAGCTTAAATAGAGTTGAAGACATTAGAAGTCGGTAGAAAAGGGGAAATTTGCCCACTCTCAGGGCGCTTGCAGAGTACATAAAAGTGAGGTTAATTAAATCAGATCATATGGTTGTATAACTAGTTGAGACATTGAGATAATATCGCATTGAAGATTACGGGTAAACAACACATGATGCAAGAGATGAAAAGAAAGTGAGAGAGCCTTATGGAAGTAATCTTTACATTGTCACCACTTGGAATGGTGGTAATATAAAGTGATTACGAGAAGCTACATTTTTGAAAGAAGATCTCTGTATGTAGTCACGTGATGTGTAGCTTCAGAATTCAAAAATCCAATTATATTTAGCAACTCTACTTCACCAGGAAGCACTACGGCACACTTCTACACAACCAACTATTACCAACCAAATTAGGAGACGTTATACGACTTGACTGAGAGAAGTTTTGGCATACGAATGTGTTACTAGGTGTATTGCTCCTTGGTCAACCAAAAACCAAAAGGAGAGAGTTAGACTGATAAGCAGATCGTTGGACTAGCACAGGTGTAGATTATCCATTATCGAAAGGAATCATTCAATCTCAGCAATTGCAACATACTATCAACCTTTGATGAACTTGAAGTGAGGTGGGAATTCAATGAGATAGTATAAAATAATCATGGAAGGTTTGCAGATGTTCATAATGAGTTCTCCATGGATTTTGACTTGAGAAGTCCCCAGATGCTAATGAAAGACAGAAAATAGGAGAAACAGACGTTGTGATACAATAACCTCCAAAGGTGCGCTTGGTCTTGACGGGGAGCCTAGTAAGAGTCCTTATGAGAAAGGAAGTGTTATAATGACACCTAGAAGGATATGTTCTCTCATGGTTATCGAACAAGTGTTGGGAAACTAGCACAATGAATTCAATATCTAAGGAACACAATTAACACATGTTGTGGAGGTGCAAAAGGGAAATTAAACATTTGTTATGAGCTGGACATGCTTCTGCTATATTAACTCCCAAACTGCAATACAATACCACGTCACGAGCAACCACCATACTAGGAACAAAGTGAGCTACTTACTGCGGGATGTCCCAAGTGGACATGAAAGTTATACCAAGATGGCGACACAAGTTCTTCCTATGACAGGGATGTGAGGATCTCAATTTTTTTTCTAGAGAGACTTTATGCACAAGGTGACCATTTCGATTGACATGCACTCATGTGATAGGTGTTAAGGTATGCTCTTATGTTACTAGACATTGAGAAGCTTTCATGATGATACTCGCAAGAGAGTAGAGTGATTGTTCAAACCATATAAGCCATATACACAAGTGAGTAAGAGAGTGACTCGAGAAGGATCGCAACACTGGGATGCCTTACATGGAACTTGACACCACATAGGTAAACTTTACGACAATCCATTTAAATACAATATTCTGTAATAAATTCATCGGATATAGTCCCATGTTGAGAATTTAGGAAAGAAAGTGGGAAGTATTAATCCTAGAGTTATAACTCCATTCAAGGACGTATTGATAGAACTTAATTCCACAAGAGGATGTACATAAGAGAATTTGTGATAGAGTGGATTCACGAACAATACGGCTCCTTCAAAGAGTAGGTACACACAAGTCGTTGTGACTCACATCTTATTAAGACCATGTTTATGAGGACTCTTCAATATGGATGTACATATACAACAAGAGTACGTTAGTTGTGCTAAGTAGTGACTTACTTGGTGACCTTAGGTTGATAGGGCAATAGCTAAATCGATGCCCCTCGACTCCACATCCCTAACGTACGTTGGTACCATGCCGATATACTATAGGATTTGGTGGTACAGTGATATCAATAAGGACAAGGACACTCCCCTCTTAGCGATAGGTTCTACCAATCCCTTCACAGCTCAATACATTCTCCTAACAAGTCCTTAGGCAATCCCCTCGGACTCAATGGTGGGATCACTCCCCCCTCATGGCTTCAAATTTTTGAATTATGGTAGCATGATTACTCATTTTGAGAGTAAGGCTTGGAGAGAAAACTAACTCCCTAACATGAGCTCTATCGCACGATTGGAGTATCAAAGAAGGGTGAAATTCTTAAATGTCTGAATAGCCTCCAACTTATAGATGTGGACGACTACACACTGATAAGAAGGACTCTACTAGGCACGGTTCCGAGACATACTAGGACACTTTAAAACTTTAGACTATAATACCAAGTTTGTCACGCTCCAAAAACAGAGGAGCACGACTGGCGCTCAACCGAGTAAACCTGACTGAGCAAGCTTGTTAGGTGTAATACCCTATATTTTTAAATAAGGGTGTATTGGTAATAATAATAAATATAAAAAAAAGGTTAGGCAAAAAGGGTCGAAGCCCATCTACCAATAGAAAAGAAAGGGCAAAAGAGGCTGCCAATTTCAAAGAAGCAAAAGCTTCAGCAGAACGAAAAAAATGAAAAAAAAAAAAAGCAAAGAAAGAAAGAAGGAAAAGAGAAAGAAGGAGGAAGAAGTGGGTGCAGTGTATTGGAGCCATAGCTATAACTGTCACTACTGAAAAATTGGTTTATGGTAACGGTTGCAAAACCGTCCCCATAGACTGTCAAACCGTTGTTGTAGGGATTTGGGAATGGTTTACAAACCGTCACATCAGCTGGCGTACCCATAGGTCTATTGGAACGGTTCTTGCAACGATTTACATCGCCGTGACAATAGATACGTCTATTGCAACGGTTTTCCCTCTCTGTTGGAACTGTTAATTATTTCAATTGTTACCATTTTAAACCGTTACTATATTGTCTATACAACGGTTTTTAACCGTTGCCATATTATTTAAAGGAACACTTATGTAAGCTATTGCTACGGTTATTTTGGATATAGCAACGGTTTCTTTTAAGCTATCGTAACGATTATACATGTATTGGAACGGCTTATAGATCATTTTGGAAAAATTTATAGGATCTATTGCAACGGTTTATGTGGTCTACTGGAATGTTATTTGTATCCTATTGCAACGGTTATGGTAGGCTATTGTATCGGTTCCGTTAAAACCAAAATATAACACCTGTTATAAATAAATATTTATATATAAAATAAATTGTAATAACACTAAAATTCAAATAAATAAGAAAATGAAACTATTAACAATATAAATTATCCATTAAGCAAATAATATATCCATAAAGCAAATGTTCTACCCCAAATGCATAAGTTTAATACATTTCAAGAGAATAAGTTTCAAAAATATTGGATAACAAAAGATTCCTATAGAACATTCATCTATAACAATTCAAAGTTCATCTCAAGTAAGGTCTAGTTCTTCACTTTCATCATCTTCTTCCATTTCTTGATCTACTCCACCTATAAAAAGAGTATAAATAAAAGTGTAAACAAACATGAAAAGCTCACAATCCCATAAATCTAAAATCACACACTTTGATGGTCTCAATCCTTAACCAGGAGGAATTGTAAGTCTCTGATATGAGTACTACTAAATAGTATTTGATCCCTTTATTTTTATAGGGTATTTTTTAGGACATATTGATGAAAATATGTATCAAACTCCCCCAAAATAAACTTTTAAGAAACTGTCAATTCGCAAGACTTTGTATTAAAATTTCATACCTGTAAACTATTTATTTAGAATCTTCATTATCAGCACTGCAGAATCTATAAAACAATGCAAATGGGAATAGTAACACTACTGATTCTTTGTTCCTGGTGATACTTTATTTCAGTTATATTTTTATATTTTGGTTCTTAAAACTATGTTAAATATATTTGTTTCTTGTTTCTTCCAGTTCCATATTGTACTAAAGTAAACACTCAAGTGGTAGGACCTCTAGGCTCGTAATCAACAGCAACGCTCACCTTTTGATTGGTTTTCAATAGAGAAATCTCCCATTTTAAACTGAAACATAAAAAGGAAAAAAACAGATGGGCGGACAGTGAAAAATAGCAAAAATAAATGGAACCCATAGTGGAAAAAACAATTCAAGTACCTGCCAGTAACCTTTTTGAGTCAAAGGAACATAAGTATGTTCATCCTTGAAGCGTTTTGGATCAACACCACCAAAAACAAGTTCACCTCCCTCTTTTGCATTTATATCGCGATTAAGCCAGAAAGAGAATACAGGCTCCTTTACGAGATCTTGTTTCGCTATATTGTACCTGCACATATATCATGAATCAAATAGACAAGATTCCAAAAATTTGAGAAGGAAAATAAGATAGAATTTGTTAAAAACTAAACTGAACAAATTAATTGCAGGCCTTATTACCAGACAGGTGTAGTGTTTCCAACAGCAATTTTCTTGAAACCAAGCCCAAGTATTCCATCAAACTTTGTTATCAAAATTTAGCACCTGAAAAGAAAATGAGTGCAAGCCACTGGTATCAAGTATGCCACCTAAGAAGCAAGTTGCACGATACTAATGATTGAGACTCGTCTCAGTTACAATCTAATTATTTCCTCCTTTTCAAGGATCAACACAGCTGCTGAACTTTTTTCTTGTGACTTATATGGTCAGCGAGAAAAAAGAAAGGTTTCCATGAACTTTTTTCTTGTGACTTATATGGTCAGCGAGAAAAAAGAAAGGTTTCCATGAACTTTTTTCTTGTGACTTATATGGTCAGCGAGAAAAAAGAAAGGTTTCCATGATATTGAAAATCTCTCCACAAAACCAAGACAAAGATGCTTCTTCTTACTATTTGGGAAGGACATTCAAGTCATATCTCTGTCTATTTACGTCTTTTATTCTACACTTCTCTTCCTGGTATGTGTGTTTCCTTCAAAATACACTTCTAAATTCAACGTATCTTTTTGTTTCCTTCAAAATCTAACTTCTAAATTCAACGTATCTTCTTTAACATTGTAATTTCTTACTTATCAACCAAAAAATATTTGATGTTGATCTTTAGTGAAAGTTAGCCTTCGAATTCCATAGTGAATCGAACATTTTCTCGTTTGAATAGCGAGAAAAGATCAATATTTCTGTTTAAATTTCTAGGCAGGAGTCATCAAACTTGAGATAAGGAAACTAAAGGAACAACCACCATTTTACCTGAACATCTTCTAACAATCGGCTACTAGTTTCTCCACCGACAACCACCATCTTGTTTCCAATAACAGCTGCTGCATGCTGCTCAGTAAAAAAAAGATGTTTAAGTTCTAAAGCATCGCAATTTTAATAACATGTGATATCTAAAAAATAGTCGGTTACATTGAAGCGAGGTATAGGTTTCAATTCTTAAACAGCAATACCTTAAACAACAATTTCCTTGAAACCAAACCCAAGTATTCCATCAAACTTTGCAACTATAAATGTAACACTTGATTCCCGTGTCGCCTCAATAAAGACATGAAGAAATTGATGTAAAAAATTCAATTGTGTTTTCAGAAGAGCAGAAAGGGCCATAATATGAGGCAGTGATGACTTAATGCCAAGCAAGATTTCACCTGATCCGTGACTATAAGATCCCCAACTTGAACATTATCTTGACTGAGAAATCCTGAAATTGATCCAGATCCATAGTGGATTGAACAAGATTCTCCTCGATTAGAATAAACATCAAAAACCATCAATAAATAACTACTAGTCTGTAACTACTTTTTTATCGATTAATGTGAAAGAAATATAACATTAAACTATGATATGAACATCACCTTTTTTGTTTATGTACTAGACTTTCTTGCCTTGTATTTGGAATGGATCCAGCATGCAATCTGGGAATAATTCAAGTTTAAGGATAAATTTTGTATACCGGTAATTCAACAAAGGAACAGATAACTATAAGAATTAAGTTATATACACTAAAAAATTTAAGGATTTTTGTTACTATCAGTATAGTTTAACTTGTGATAGCAATAGTTAAGTACCATCTTGCCAATTAATGTTTTCTTATAGAGATTTACATGTAATTAACTTATAAGTGACATGATTATATAACTAAACTTTGCGCCGTTAGCACGTAGAATTTAATCATTAACTAAAAAGAAGCACAACTTACAGAGAAATAACATCTTGATGATGGAACCTAGAGATTCGAACTTCCTGTATCAAAGACGACAATGAAATTTTGAGGGGGTGAACCAATTGTCACTTTAAGCTACTGATATCTAATTGTCGCTTCTTTAGACTAATTCTTAGCAAACTATCAGAGGAAGCAGGAAGTACAAAGCAGGAAATGACCAATAAAAGGAGAGCAGCCCAAAGATGCTTCCTTTCCTTAAGTGATTCAACTAATATTTGCCTTAGGTTTATATTTTTGGTCGACTGTTTCTTGTAGGCTTGTGCTATATACAACTGGTGGCCAATGTTATCAGGATTGTCAAAGAAGTATGAGCTACATACCGTGGTCTTATTTCTGCTTTTGTAACTTTTTAGAATTATCTTCACTTCAATATTTTCGTCTACTTACATAGCGATTCAGAGAAAAATTACAGAGTATAAATCAATTCAACTATACTAATTGATGTCGATTATATGAATTTAAAATTTGAGAAAAAAATAAGCTGAGTGGATTCAGCTCTAAGAGACCTAACAACGACGAAATGCCAGAAGTTCAACAACGGTTGGTCCTGGGAAAAGGGATTTAATTAACTTTAATTTATATTATTAAAATTAATTTAAAATATTAAAAAAATAAGGGTTGATTTGGCGGGTTTAGAAAATTTCAGGCAGTAAAAGAGGACATTAACATAGATGTCACTACAGGTAATGAGAGTATATATAATACTAGTAGCAACTATGCTTCACCATAGCAAGTATTCTTTAGAACTATTCAAAATAGGAAATTGCTCCTACATTGGTCTTCCCTATTCCTAAAACAATTACCCCATACAAACTACCTTTGCCTAAGAGTGTGCAGCCAGTCCAAACCAGTCAGATTGGTAAAAGAAGAGACAATGAGTCAGAACAGCAAAAATAGTTACAGAACAATTAGAAGGAACACTTAATTCATGCTTGTGCAAGGAGGAAAAATGATGTTACCAAATCTAATTTGTAGGAAACAATTTTTTCTGCAAAGGTTTCCTGTGGCGGAATAGGGGTAGAATATGCTTCCTGCAAATAGTCAATACATGGCAAAAGTAAAAGTTGAGAAATAAAAGCTGATGGCAACCAATAGGTCTCTCCTAAAAAAAATTCATTAATCAAACATGTAGTTTTGATGTCGTAGGGACACGGAATGTGATGACAGCAGGCGCGCTATAGTAAGTCGTTTTCACTTTCGATTCCAACTCAAAAGAGTGTGAAACATGAGAGCCACTGCCAATCACATACAGCAAAAGAATAATACTAAATGAAACAATTAAAGTAGAGAAAATTTTGGAGAGGCATAAGCCTCAAGTAATAGGAAGTGAATACAAGTTTGAATGTGCAAAAGATTTAACTTACACATCAAGTCCTTCCCATGACTGAGAGGTGTTTCCATATTTAACTTATAATTGCCTTATACCTTGCAACTCTTTACTAAAAATCAAATAGAGAATAAGGTCTTTTAACAAAAATACAAACCTCTGCTAACCAACTTTTGATGTTTAGCTCAGTTACACGACTCAACTATTGAAAATAGTCCAGACCAAGGTTTTCGGAAACTTGATGATAATCATGATAACTGTCTTCCTCAACATCATCTTCATTCTGGAATTCAGTGATACATGTAATCTCTAAAGTGAGGCTGACAGTAACCAAAGAGAAGACATTTACTAGCTTACACTGGAGATGTCCAAGATCACCTGAAATCTCCAAATGCTCAAAGCAATAATCTCCAAAGACTCCTCATTTCCGTCATAATGTGGCTTCATATGGCCTGCCAACGTTAGTCTCTTTAAATTTGGAGAAGTGATTTCAACACGACGAAAACCCCCAAAGAATAATTTCAACACCAAAGTTTCCAAAGCAGGACAACCTGACAATAAGTTCACAATACCGTCATCGTCTAACCCTATTTGTTCCAGTTTTAGGCTCTTTAGAGAGTTCCAAGATATGACCAGTCCTTTATCAAACACCCAATGGCTCAACTCCAATGTTCTCAACGACGAACAAGTGTAGATAGATAGAGGCAATACATAAGTGAAATCACAATCAAGTGAACACAAAACAACATTAAATCTCCAGTGACTCCATTCTTCTATTTCTTCGACATTAAATCTCCTATTACTACTGCTAAAGCAGGTATTTTAGCTGGGATGGTAAAAACGTATAGAATTTGTAACAAAAATAGTAAAAATGACCAAAAGAATTAATAAATTTACTAGGCTATGGTGATTTTGGGATTCTCTAATTCGAGCACAAATCTGGTTTTAGAATTTGGGGATTTGGGGAAGGAGTGCCGGAGAAGTGTCGGTCAACCAACTGTCCTTGAAGAAGTGCCGGAAAGATCGACGGAAGTGTCTTTCAGATTTTTCAGAAAGACCCCAACTGTCCTCACGGTTTTGGGCTTTGGGAACTCTACAGTTTGATGATTATGGAGGTCTAATGAAGAGGTATTTGATGAAACTCGGACATTAATCTTCAACAAGGCAAAGATGCAAAAAGAAAAGAGATGATTTTGGGTGTATTGACGAGGGGATTTTGGGTGTTCGACGGTGAGAGTTTGGATAGAGTACTGGGCCAAGTAGTTTTGGGTGTGTATCGATGGGGGAGGGGTTTTTGTATTAAATTAGTTAAAAAAAAATATAAAATACAGGTCACTTACAATTAGCTTGGTGCGGGCCCGTAAAATTTCAGCGAAAAAATGAGGGAGAATGACTAACCGTTACCATAGAAATTTTTTTCCCAAAATCGTTGCCATATACATATCTATTGGGACGGTTTACACATCTGTTGCGAAACAAAACTCTATGGCAACGGTTTTGTTTCATTTGCAACAGTTTGATGTCAACAATGTGCTGATAGCACCGAAATTCTATTGTAACAGTTTCAACCGTTCCTATATCATATCTATGGTAACGGTTTGGGAACCGTTGCCAAAATAACTGTTCTCATAGACCCATTTTCTGGTAGTGCATTGAGGAATCTTAAGCACTAATTGTCTCTTACGGGCATTACTTGAACTTTTTCTTCTGGTAGATTTTAATTTTGATTCTCTTGATTGGAAGATTCTATAGAGTAATAGAAATTACACTAGTTCATTCACACAATTGAGAATTTTCTTCCTAAAGAACCAATAGAACTTTGTGAAATTTGGAGTAATAAATTATATGAATAGGTTGGAGTTGATATATTAGTGATTACTCATATGAGGGTAAATATAAATACACAAACTAAGATCCAAACATGAACCCCGATGATTGGGTATTCTAAAATAGCTATGAATTAGCCTAAATAAGGAAATTAACATGAGATCGATATTATGTAATTATAGATTGATTGGAGGAATTTGTATGAGTTGCTTGAGGTGAAGCAGTTGGTGTTTCGGCACGAGTACTGTTAGTAGTAACCTTACCTCAATTTTGTATTTCTACAACTAGCATGATGTACATATGATTTTAATATGAACATGTTACTGACTGATTTGAATTTGCATGTGGGACAAGTCATTTACTAGATATGATACCGAAATGGTTATTTGAGATGAATACCGTGATTTTAAATATTTTCATTGTCACTAGATCTATTTTACGGTTACTTAAATTTACTGTTATCAAAAAAAAATTATATGATTTGATAAGAACCAAAATGCCCAATATTGTTTTAAAAGGTTCTACGACTATATACGGATTACAGAGACAAGTATAAATGGGAGTTGACATTGGAGGATCCCGTAGCTAACGGCGGGTTCGTTAGACCTGGTGCACCTTGTAATTACAGATTATCGTTATAGCCCTCGCTAGTGGGAAGGTAGAACTAGCATACGTTATTGATTTCCCTCGAGTAGGGACTACCATTATATATGACTTCTTGCAAAGAAGTCACAAGTTATACCGATTATATGATCCGTTCATTGAAACCTTCCAAAATGTGAATACTGATATTATACAGTGGTTACCAAGCTTATTACTGAATTGTTAATTATATTTTACTATAAGAAAAGCGTGATGAGACTGAAAATTAATTATTATTTCTGAAAGGGTATTTTTATGTATTTTCTCTTTGAGATACTAGCATGTTTCTGAGTTGTCTCCAAATTAAAAACGGTTGTGATTAAGTATTATTACTCACTGAGCTAACGACTCATTCCCCGCTATTATTTTTTACAGAGACAGCAGTTGACGCAGGCGAGGATTTCGTTAATTAGAGCGCACAGGTTGAGAATTCTTGGTGAGCCTCGCACTTGTTCGCGTAGGCGGAGATTTTTATCAATTATTATGGTCTTTTCTTGAAATTATTAGAGTCGCTCCATAGTCATTCTTTTAGTGTCATGAGTATTATTTTGTTATTACAGTCTTATGTTGAGTATCGTCCTTTATTATGAAAGTTGGAGGTAGATTAGTATTTCTGGTTGTTAGTGTGTTGATTAGTAATGGTGGAGACTTATTTTGGCTAATTGGTAAGTTGTCAATTGCCAGTTGAATTTCTATTAGGTTGTTTGGTTGCTGATTTGAGACAGAAAATTTTTGGGATGGTCCAAAAACAAGGGAAACTCTGCCCGATTTTTTGTAAAATTACCGATGAGGCTTACTTGGGAGAACTTGCTCCTAAGCGCCGGTCACGATCCTAAATTAGGTCATGACAAAGTTGGTATTAGAGCCTAGGCTTTAAGTCCCGAATCATGGAGCAATGTTTAGTAGAGTCTTGTTCATAGGTATGTAGGCGCCCATACTTATGATCTTGAGGCTACTGAACATTTAGGAATGTTTTCTCTTCTTTCATTCTTTGATCGTACGTTGAGATAACTTGAGATTGACTTTGGAATATTTCTTTTGCAGATGGCTAGGACACGCACACCCTCATCTGCTGGACGTGGTACTACCCGGGGTGGAGGTAAAGTTGGGGTTCATCAAACTAGAAGACACTGCTCCTCAACCTCAAGTTGGGAACATATGTCAACCCCTAGCTGTTATGCCAGATCAAGTGCAAGAGTAGGGAGTTCAGAACGCTCCACCACCAGCGCCAACCGATGTACCTACTGTTGCCTTACCTGCAGATGCAGTGGCAAGGTTATTGAATGTGTTAGAGGCATTGGTGCCTACTCAGGGAGGAAGTTCAGCTCCTCATGGTACTTTACAGACACAAGCACCTACAGAGACTCAGCCTTTCGGGAATAAGAAAGTATCCCTACATGAGTTCTTGAAATTGAAATTACCAAAATTCACATGTTTCGATAATTCAACAGATCCTCAAAGTTTCTTGGATGGGACACTTAAGGCATTACGTGCTCTTGGATGTTCTACTTAGAGAGCCGTGGAGCTCGCATCATACAAACTAGAGGATATGGCCAACACATGGTATGAAATTGTATTGCTAGGAAGGCCGGAAGGAGCACCACCACTTACATGGGACGAGTTCACTAAGTTGTTAAAGAATCATTTTCTTCCAGACAATCTGATGGAACAACATGCTAGAGACTTTGAGAGATTGGTTCAGACTCCAGATATGGATGTGTCAACATATAACACTAAGTTTTATAAGCTGGCTATATATGCTCCTCATTTAGTGCCTACCGAAGAAGCTCGAATTCAGAGGTTTGTTGATGGATTGGTTGATCGTCTATACACTGTAGTAGCCCCACAAATAAAGACTTTATCCTACTCTGATGTAGTTGACTTTGCTAGAAAGATTGAAAACAAGGGACGTGAAGAGCGTGCAGCTAGTGAATTACATAAGAAGGCCAAGACAGGAGGGGCTTTCAATGGCGATTTTAGTGAAAATAGAAGAGCAGGAAACCAGGGACAACAACAACAACAACAGGGTTCTCAGACAAGGACACACATGTCTTTATAATCCACATACAGACCACATTACAGACAAGGTAATAGGGCACCATCATCTTCTGGACATCGTAACTCTGGGCAGATATATGCCACTACTCCAGTCTGCCAGACCTGTGGTACGTCATATTTGGGCCAATGTCGTGTTCTAATAGGAGAGTGCTTTCGGTGTGGCCAGTTGGGACATCACTTGAAGGATTGCCCTCAGCCTCCGAGAAATTTCAACCAGGCTTCTATTCAGTCAGCTGCACTGACTCAGACTACTCGTAATACTTCAGGAAATAGAGGTCGAGGTATTGTAGACCATGCTACTGTAAATCAAGGACAAGGGAATGTTGGTAGAGGTCAGGCGAGAGTTTTTTCATTTACTAGACAGGATGCTCAGGCCTCGAATGCAGTGGTTACAGTTATTCTTTTTGTCTGTTCATTTGATGCACTTGCTTTGATTGATCCGGGATATACTCACTCCTATGTGTCCTCGTACTTTACTTTGAGATTTAGTAGACAACCCGAGCTATTGAATGATCCTTTTCTAGTTGCTACTCCTGTCGGAGAGTCTCTATTAGCTGAATACATGTATCGTGCTTGTCAGATTCGGGTTGAGGGTAGAGATACTCTAGCTGACCTTATTATACTTGATATGATTGACTTTGACATGCTGATAGGAATGGATTGTTTATCTTCTTGCTATGCTATAGTCGATTTTCATGCAAAGATAGTAAGGTTTGAGATACCAAATGTACCCAGTTTTATTCTAAGAGGGAGTTAGGTTCCAGAGATTTGCAAAATTGTATCTTTTAAAAAAGCTCAACGACTTCTGAAGAAAGGTTGCTTGGGTCTCTTAGCTATTATAAATGACACAATAAAGGAAGCAGTTAGTGTAGAAAATATACTCGTAGTGAGAGAATTTTCTGATATATTTCCTGAGGAATTACCAGGATTGCCTCCAGTACGAGAAATAGACTTTGGTATTGATTTGCTACCTGACACATAACCCATATCGATACCCCCATATCGAATGGCTCCAGCAGAGTTGAGGGAGCTAAAGCAACAGATACAAGATTTGTTGGGTAAGGGTTTTATTAGACCTAGTGTATCACCATGGGGTGCACCAGTGCTGTTCGTAAGGAAGAAAGACGGATCCCTGAGAATGTGCATTGACTACAGGCAGTTGAACAAGATAACAATATGCAATAAATATCCTTTGCCCCGTATAGATGACATGTTTGATCAGTTACAAGGAGCTGCCCACTTTTCAAAGATTGACCTCCGTTCTGGTTATCATCAACTTAGAATCAAAGATGAAGATATTTCTAGGACTACTTTCAGAACTCGATACGGGCACTATGAGTTTCTCGTGATGCCTTTCGGACTGACTAATGCTCTAGCGGTATTCATGGATTTAATGAATAGGGTGTTCAAGTCATTTCTGGATAGATTTGTAATAGTATTTATTGATGATATCCTGATATATTCTCGTAGCCAAGGAGAACACGAGGATCATCTCAGCACTGTGTTGCAGACATTGCGAGAGCATCGGCTTTATGCTAAGTTCTCGAAGTGTGAATTCTAGCTAGACTCGATAGCATTTCTGGGGCATGTTGCATCCAAGGATGGAATTATGGTAGATCCTAAGAAGACTGAAGCTGTGCAGAAATAGCCCAGACCTGCTTCTCCTATAGAGATTCGAAGCTTTTTAGGCTTAGCAGGCTATTACACGCGTTTTGTGTAGGATTTCTCCAGAATAGTAGCGACGTTGACCAAGCTAACACAGAAAAATGCAAAGTTTCAGTGGACGGAGGAAAGTGAGCAGAGCTTTTAAAAACTCAAAACATGTTTGACAACTACACCAATATTTGCCTTACCATCAGGTTCTGGAGGATTTACAGTATTATGTGATGCCTCGAGGGTGAGATTAGGATGTGTTCTCATGAAAAATGGTCGTGTTATAACTTATGATTCGAGACAATTGAAAAGGCACGAGCAAAACTATCCTACATATGATTTGGAGATGGATGCAGTGGTATTTGCTCTAAAATTTTGGAGACATTATCTATGCGGCGAAACTTTTGAGATTTATACTGACCATAAAAGTCTGAAGTATATCTTTCAGCAGAGAGATCTAAATCTTTGGCAGCATCGTTGGATGGAACTATTCAAAGACTATGATTGTTCTATTTTGTATCATCCTGGAAAAGCCAACGTGGTGGCTGATGCATTGAGTAGAAAATCTATGGGGAGTTTGGCACATATAGCCCCTGCAAGGAGACTTTTGGCCAAAGATATTCAGAGACTAGAAGATACAGGTATCAGATTTAGTGCCGGAAATTCAGAGGCCTTGTTGGCTTGTGCTCAGGCTAAGTTATCATTAGTTAAGCGCATTAAGGTCACCCAATATGAGGATGAACGATTATGCAAATACAGGGATGAGTCTTTAGCTGGTAAAAGTAAGGATATGATTATTGAAAGTGATCGTGTTCTTCGAATGGGCGATAGGTTATGTGTTGCAGACGTAGATGGGTTGAGACATGCTATTCTTAAAGAAGCTCACAACACTAAATACACTATACATCTTGGATCCACAAAAATGTATCATGACCTGAAGCAATTTTATTGGTGGGAAGGTATGAAGAAAGATGTTGCTACCTTTGTTTCTACTTGTTTGACTTGTCAGCAGGTCAAGGCTGAGCATTAGCGGCCCACAGGACTACTACAACAAATTGAGATTCCAGAGTGGAAATGGGAAAAAATTACTATGGATTTTGTACTGGGCTACCACGAACCCTTAGAGGTTATGACTCGGTATGGGTGATTGTAGACCGATTGACGAAATAAGCAAACTTTTTGCCGGTGAAGACTACATATGGTGGAGTTAGGTATGCACAGATATTTATGAACGAAATTGCCTAGCTTCACGGAGTCCCAATATCTATCATCTCTGATAGAGGATCACAATTTACCTCACGCTTTTGGAAATCTTTTCAAGAAGCATTGGGTACACGAGTAGATCTTAGTACTGCATTTCATCCACAAATAGACGGGCAGTCTGAACGTACTATACAAATCTTGGAGGATATGTTGAGAGCTTGCATTCTTGAGTTTAGAGGTAGTTGGTATGCTTATCTACCTTTAGCTGAATTTGCTTACAACAATAGCTTCCAGTCCAGTACTCAAATGGCACCGTACGAAGCATTGTATGGTAGAAGATTTCTTTCTCCTATCGAATGGTTTGAAGTTGGTGAGACTAACTTATTGGGACCCGACCTAGTACAAGAAGCTATGGACAAGGTCCAGTTGATCAGACAGAGATTGCGTGCAGCTCAAAGTAGACAAAAGTCTTATGCCGATAAGAGAAAAAGAGGTTTATTGTTCACAATTAGGGACAAAGTGTTCCTACTAGTCTCCCCTATGAAAGGTGTGATGCGGTTTAGGAAAAGAGGCAAGTTGAGCCCCAGGTTTATAGGACCGTATGAGATACTAGACCGAGTGGGAGCGGTGGCTTATCATTTGGAACTATCTCTTGAGTTATCTTTTATTCACCAGTGTTCCATGTCTCAATGCTAGAAAATGTATATCAGACTCATCTCAGAGAATTGAAGCCCCTACTATAACGCTTGATGAAAAGTTGTCTTACGAGGAAGAACCGATGGCAATTGTTGATAGACAAGTAAGAAAGCTACGGTCAAAAGAAATCATGTTCGTGAAAGTCTTATGGAGAAATCATGCAGTCGAAGAAGCTACTTGGGAACTAGCAAAAGATATGCAAGCGAAGTATCCCCATTTATTTCAGTCTACAGGTATGTACTTAAGTTAAATTCGGGGACCAAATTTCATAAGGTAGGGAGGATGTAATACCCTATATTTTTAAATAAGGGTGTATTAGTAATAATAATTATTATTATTATAATAAAATAACTAAAAAAAAAAGAAAAGGTTAGGCAAAAAGGGCCGAAGCCCATCTGCCAATAGAAAAGAAAGGGCAAAAGAGGCTGCCAATTTCAAAGAAGCAAAAGCTTCAGCAAAACAAAAAAACGGAAAAAAAAAAAAGCAAAGAAAGAAAGAAGGAAAAGAGAAAAGAAGGAGGAAGAAGTGGGTGCAGTGTATTGGAGCCATTACTATAACTGTTGAGGAATCTTAAGCACTAATTGTCTCTTACGGGTATTACTTGAACTTTTTCTTCTGGTAGATTTTAATTTCGACTCTCTTGATTGGAAGATTCTATAGAGTAATAGAAATTACACTAGTTCATTCACACAATTGAGAATTTTCTTCCTAAAGAACCAATAGAACTTTATGAAATTTGGAGTAATAAATTATATGAATAGGCTGGAGTTGATAAATTAGTAATTACTAATATGGGGGTAAATATAAATCCACAAATTAAGATCCAAACATGAACCCCGATGATTGGGTATTCTAAAATAGCTATGAATTAGCCTATATAAGGAAATTAACATGAGATCGATATTATGTAATTATAGATTGATTGGAGGAATTTGTACGAGTTGCTTGAGGTGAAGCAGTTTGTGTTTCAGCACGAGTACTGTGAGTAGTAACCTTACCTCAATTCTACAACTAGCATGATTTACATATTATTTTAATATGAACATGTTACTAACTGATTTGAATTTGCATGTGGGACTAGTCCTTTACTAGATATGATACCGAAATAGTTATTTGAGATGAATACCGTAGTTTTAAATATTTTCATTTTCACTAGATATATTTTATGGTTACTTGAATTTACTGTTATCGAAAGGAAATTATATTATTTGATAAGAACCAAAATGCCCTATATTGTTTTAAAAGGTTCTACAAGTATATACGGATTACATAGACAAGTATAAATGGGAGTTGACATTGGAGGATTCCTTAGCTAACGGCGGGTTCGTTAGACCTGGTGCACCTTGTAATTACAGATTACCGTTATAGCCCTCGCTAGTGGGAAAGTATAACTAGCATACCGTTACCGATTTTTCTCGAGTAGGGACTACTGTTATATATGACTTCTTGCAAAGAAGTCCACAGTTATACCGATTACATGATCCATTCATTGAAACCTCCCAAAATGTAAATACTTATATTATAAAGTGGTTACCGAGCTTATTACTGAATTGTTAATTATATTTTACTACAAGAAAAGCGTGATGAGACTAAAAATTAATTATTGTTTTTGAAAGGAAATTTTTATGTATTTTCTCTTTGAGATACTAGCATGTGTTTGACTTGTCCCCAAATTAAAAACGGTTGTGGTTAAGTGATATTACTCACTGAGCTAGCGACTCATTCTCCGCTAATTTTTTTTACAAAGACAGCAGTTGACGCACGCGGGGATTTCGTTAATTAGAGCGTACAGGTTGAGAATTCTTGGTAAACCTCGCACTTGTTCGCGTGGGCGGAGATTTTTATCAATTATTATGGTCTTTTCTTGAAATTCTTAGAGTCGCTCCATAGTCATTCTTTAAGTGTCATGAATATTATTTTGTTATTATAGTCTTATGTTGAGTATCGTCCTTTATTATGAAAGTTGGAGGTAGATTAGTATTTCTGGTTGTTAGTGTGTTGATTAGTAATAGTGGAGACTTATTTTGGCTAATTGGTAAGTTGTTAATTGCGAGTTGAATTGCTATTACGTTGTTTGGTTGTTGATTTGAGACAGAAAATTTTTGGGATGGTCCAAAAATAGGGGAAACTCTGTCCGATTTTCTATAAAATTACCGATGAGGCTTACTTGGGAGCACTTGCTCCTATGTGCCGGTCACGATCCTAAATTGGGTCGTGACTTTAGGTTTCATTCTACCCAAACTAATTCATGAATAAATAGGAGATGGACTCCATTAATCACACTTAGTAAGTATTTCTTTAACAACTTCTATTTTATTTTCATTGGCAACTTAAATCATAATTATCAAAATATTACAATTTTTATAAATCTTTGCCAAACATTAATATTTCTACTTTAATTCCAATACCCGACACTATCCACAACCTGGCTACGGAACATCCAAGCACAACTGAAGAGTAATGTAATATGAAAATACCGGTAACAAGGCTTCAGCTATACCTCAAATACAAAGTACATGATAAACGGATAAAATAGGACCCCGAAACGACGTGGGGCTCACCAAGTTAGCTAAAAGGATGTTGCGGCACTAATTGCGACCAACACTGCCTGCTATAGAAAAACCTACATCCATTTAAAGACGTAGAGTCCCCGGCAAAAGGGACATTAGTGCCATCGAATAGCACTAGTATGTATAACTAAACACCATCTAGTTAGAAAGAACTTTCATACAAGAATAAGGCAATCACAAGTATAACTCAAAGGGAACATTAAATGGCCACAACATTTTCAAATAAAAGAATCATATAATTTTCACATCGTGTTTCCATAGCTTTTATTTTGGGCATCTTATACTGTTCATCATTGTTCACATTACCCTCGCTAACTTGAGCGGAGTCCGATCTCGACCCGATCGACTAGGTCGCCTCATTTGAGATGTTCACTTCAATCACAAACATATTACCACCATGTGCGTAGCATGACGTTCTATCTCAACCCGATCGGCTAGGCCACCTTACCAAGGCGTTTCTCTTTTCCATCAATCATCTCATTTCAATCTTTGTTTCCCATAAATTATTTCGTAGGCACTGGGGGCCACAGCTATCATGTCATATATTTGGCACTAGACCACATCTCACATCATTCCCAATTTTAATGCTAGATTTGTAATTTAGGAAAATAGGTGCACAAAAGAGTAACTTAAATTGCAAGCATAGATAAGACTTCACATAGATGACACAATATATGCAGCTTCAGTCTCAATTTAAGGTCTAAGCATTTCAATACATAATTCATATCTCTTGCCCCTTTCAAGTTATCAAGAATAGCACGTTTATCATATTGAGACACATCTTTCACGCATATAAGGTCGCAACCCCAAATTCATGTAAAATAACGATCAACACAAAAATTCAACTTTGATCTTACCGTATTCACACAAACACAAAAGGGAGCTCGATTTCTAAAAGACGGGGTTTTAGCCATACATACCTTGTTTAAGCTTTCCTTAAGTTACTATGACGTTCCGAAAATTCTAGCAATCCCAATCTACTTGAGACATAACAAAATAGAACACAAATTAGGAAAGTATTCATGGTTTCAGCTCATTTGAGCATTTTATCAAACATTAGTAGAGCATCTTGATTTCAAATCTCTTTTACAAGATCTCCTTCATTCCCAAACCCAATCTTTACTTATTTATGTTCAACAATCTTCCTACAAACCTAATTTGTACATGCATGTATACACAATACTATTATACCCAAGAATCATACCTCAATAACCCATCTCACAATCTCTACAACACCAACACAACCTAGGTTAGGTACCTATGGCTTCCAATTACCATCCCATGAGTTACAATACTTAATTCATACTCATATTTCCATAATAACCCCATATATGTAAGTCTAAGGGTAAAAGATTACCTCTTGTAGACCAAATCTTGAAAGACAACTTTTGGGATGTTCTTGAGATTTTGAAGAAATCCTATGAAATCCAATCAAAACCATGTTTTAACTAGTGATTGAGAAGTGAAATCACCATAAAAACACACTTAAAAACTCACTTTAGGTGTGCAATTGGATGCCTTGGCCGGATTAAGGATGGAGAGGATGCCCTAGTCTTGAAAAATGACTTAAATCCTCTCATTTCCCATCCTTAGGTGTATTTAGAGGTCTGCTAGCGCGCCTGTGCTAAGACCACGTTAAGGCCACGCTCACGAGGCAGAATACTTCTCAATATGCACGGTCGCGCTTCCGCCGTGCACCTGGGCGCGCATATGACACATGCCCAGTAAAACGGTCGTAACTTTTTGTATACACCTCCAAATGACAAATGGTTTGAAGCGTTGGAAACCAGACTCGAAGACCTTTCATATGATAGGTTGATTATCAGATAAAATCTTATATATATGTATATGCTCGTTCAAAGTGGGGACTTGTGCGAACTCATTTGGAATCTTAGCCTATTATGAAAATTTTCAATTTGACTTAGGCTTAGGCCTTTCCTTGGGCCCCAAATTACTTACCATAGGACTCGTACACTTATGTACCAAGTCTAATTGATGGCCACCATGTTAATAGCACATAAAATATTATAATTAGGCTACGTGGCACCACAAAATCCTAAATTACTTAGCGAAATTTTTTGGGGCCTTACAACGATATCTTGCTAATACGTTATACGAATTTCAGTACGAGCTTTTGTTTGGCTAGTGGGAGTATGAAGCTTGTCCGTCTTGAAAACCCACATCTTATGAACTCCATTGATGAAGGAATACCTTTGATTTACAGCCACATCATAAGGCTTTTGAATTTGGAAGTTGCTTTGACTAAGAGTTATTGGAGTGAAACCATCAGTAGGATCTGCTTTGCAAAAATAGATGGATTTCGATTACAATTAGTTGGAGAAGAGTGAATAATAGCAAAGGGGGATGAAGAGAAGAGATCAAAGCCACATTTTCTTTATGAAATACACAATAGATTTTGGGGTAGGTGTCTTGGCACAAATTTATTAGGTTGCCACCTATCAAAATGACTAAAGGAGACATTTTCCTTAGGTGGTGGCCAACTGACACGTTTTTAGAGGGGGGTGGGGTGCGAATTATTAATCTTTATTCACTTATTAGGTAATTAAGTAATGTCCTGTTATCCGGTAATTAAATAATTACCCGCATAATTAAAAATTATCTCAAATTACCTGGCAATATTACTCATTTTTAATATACTTCATACCTCATACTATCACAGCCATATAGTACCTTGTATGGTACTAGTTCATAAATGTCGGGTATTATTGCTAGACCTGTATTTTATCCTAAATCGATAACCTTCAACGAAACTCTTTTTTTTTTAATTCGTGTATCATTTATCCTTCATGACACTTATTTATCGCTTGTTATAAATAGAATAAATACGTTAACCTCAAGATAATATCATCCCCGAGTCTATGCTAATTAACTGAAGACGAAACTTTAATGTACAAAAATGCGAGATGTAACAATTCAGCACTCGGGATACAGGTACAATCTGATCTTGCAGGCCGAGTTGTTCCACGACCCTCGATCTGTTTATGTTCGCTGAGCTACATGGATTCACTAAAACACGTTTAACTTGAATTTTATTTAAAAGGATAGAGATTAACAGGGCGTCGTTGTGAGGCTGAGATATGTCTTCCACTTCCTCGTCACAGAATGATAGGACGTCCTCGGGCACATAGGTCCGAGTCCGCTTTTCTCTTGTGATTGATACTTTGGTGCGCTTGAATACAGGTCGTTGGGGGACATCGACTCCGCCAATGATCATGTGGATTACATGTTGTGGTTCTTCTTGCTCATTTTTCCTTGCATCTCTCTACCTGAAGTGATTCTTAGCCCAATCACTTAGAAATTCTCGAAGGTGGCCCTCGTTGAATAACCGAGCCACCTCTTGCCTTAGCTGCCGGCAATCTTCTATTCTTTGGCCATGTGTACCGTGATACTTGCACAATAAGTTCGGGCTCCTTTGAGAATGATCGGTTTGTATAGGCCTGGGTCACTTGATGTCTTTGAGTTTTTCAATAGCTGACATAATCCCTAATGCATCTACGTTGAAGTTGTACTCCGATAACCGAGGCACCTCTGCGGGATCGGTATGCTTATCGAATCCATTTTCTCTTACGAGTCCCCGAGAACTTTGACCCCGATCGTTTCGATGAGTGTTTTGACCTGAACCGTGGTTCCTTCGATCGACATACGGTTGATACATTTCCTTGTTCGATCTTGATTCCCTATTCATATCCCTCGGGGGCTTGGCCACAAACCTATTAAGATGAACTGAACCCGAGGGGGCTCTTAATTGGTCGTCTTCAACATTAATTTTTGGCTGGTAATGGTTGTGCACATATGACCACGTCACAGCTGGATACTCAATCAAATTCTGCTTTAGCTGTCGAGAAGCAATCGAACTTCGCTCGTTCAAATCCTGCATAAAGGTCTGTACTGCCCAATTGTCGGAGATCGGTTGTAATTCCATTCTTTCCATCTGAAACCTGGACACGAACTCCCTTAATATCTCATCGTTCCTTTGTTTTATTTTTAAGACATCCGATTTTTTCGTGGCCACCTTTATGGCCATGGCGTGGGCTTTAACGAAGGTGTCCGCTAACATAGCAAATGAATCAATATAGTTAGGAGCTAAGTTGTGATACTAGATCATAGCTCCTTTTGATAGTGTTTTCCCAAACTTTTTCAACAACACTAACTCGATTTCATCATCATTCAAGTTATTTTCTTTGATCCCATAAGTGTATGAAGTAATATGTTCGTTAGGGTTGGTTGTCCGTTATATTTGGGTATATCGGGCATGCAGAATTTCTTAGGAATGGGCATCGGAGCTGCGCTCTGAGGGAATGATTTTTGTATGAACTTTATGGCATCTAGACCTTTCAAAACTGGGGGCACCTGGTCTACACGGGAGTTATAAGTCTCCACCTTCTTATCGTTATCCTCAATTTTCTTTTCTTTGGACTCGATCCTCTTAGTGAGCTCTTCGAGCATTTTCATAATTGTAGGGTCAGTCCCCGAGTCGTTTCCATTTGGCCCTTCTGGCGTTGGTTCAGCACGTCGATTGTTTTCATGTTCAGCTACACTCGGGGTCGTATTTTGACTTTGAAGTTGAGCGATGGCGATTTGTTGAGCCTGCAGCATCTCAAATATCACTTGAAGGCTGACTCCCCTATCTCCTACTCCTGGTGTTCCTTGATCCCCTGGTCGGGCATCCCTACGTACACTCCCTTCGACGTCTATGCCTAGGTTGGTGTTTATAGCAATACGAGAACCAACATCAATTGGTTCCATGTCTGGCACTTCCCCAAGGTTTACCGGTGGTACACCGACCCCTACATTGTTATTCTTACCAAGATCTTCTTTGTCATGAACATGTGCGTTTTATGAGCTAGACATGTTTCAGCCTGAAAATAAAAAATTCTTGACAAGAAAAAATATAAAAATAACGTGTGTAATAAGAATCAGTAAAGAAATAATCACTATTATCTTTAGCCCCAATGTGGGCGCCAAACTGCTTACCTCGAAAATACGAGTAACAATTAAATTTGATTTGTGGTTTTAAAGATACATGATTTAATTCAATACCAATTAATAATCAAGAAGTATGAAGTAGAAATGAAAGAGAAAAGTGAATCAAACCAATGTTACTCAGCAGCAGTGACCTCGAGCTCAGGGACCTCGAGGTAGGCTTGGTATAGTAAGAACAATTAAATAATAAAAGCAAAGTAAGAACAATAGAGCTAAAGGACAATGCTGATGAAAAGCAGGCGAAAAAGATAGAGAGTATATTCTTTCCTCAGTGATAAGATGATGTTACAAATGATTGGGGTCCCCTTTATAATAGGGGAACCCTAAATAAGGAATATTTCTATTTACAATAGGGAATATTCTTGTTACAACTATCTAACCGCGTAGTATAGAATCGTACAATCTTATTCCGGGATTTGCGCCGTGATCTTAGGGAAGTGGCAAGAATCTAGCTCATTCTATTACAAACCCATAACGGTACTATTTCGGGGTCGAGCACACTTGGACTAGGTATTCCTCGAACTCCTGTCTCCGGGCATTGTACTCTGTCTTCGAGCTCGAATTTGGTCCATCTGTTTCGAACTTGACCTCGCCCGGACTCGGGCCTAGGACGGAACCTCGAGCCTATAAATCGGGGCATATAATTTTGATCGTATACAAAGTAGCTATTAAATCTTTGAAATTTATTGTTTCATTTAACTTATATACAGTGATGGTGTAAGAGATCCTTTTACACTATTAGAATTTTAGTTTGCAATAGCACATTAATTATTAATTTCTGTCATATAAGAAATAATATTTGTAATTTTTGTAATCCATAATTACCTAGTAAGGGTGTTTTCAGCTGATTGTGTCTGGATTCAAATTGACCATTGCAGATAATTGTAATCACAACATATTAATCAGCAGCTGCCTTCACTTCCTCAATTAGACCAGCAGCATCTTGGATAGTGGCAATGTTCTGAGCTCCTTCTTCTCCAATTGAGACTCCAAACATCTCTTCTAGAGCCATCATTATTTCGACCTATTCAACTTAGCCTTTATTGGAAACTATTTGATAAGTTACTACAAACATAGTTGTGAAATAGCAAGCATCTCCCGTGCTCAAGTAGGATTCATGGAAGGGCTGCACCATAAAGGATGCGATGAAGGCAATCTACCCTAATACAAGCATCAATAATTAATTCTATAGCTCGAATCCATAACCTATAACAAAGACAACTTTAATTATTGTTGCTCCAATGCTCCCCTCGGGAAATAGCTAGTAGCTTAGTAGGAAAACAAATGCAATGTCCGACAACTGAGCATAAAATTTGGGTTTTGAAGCCACAGGAGAATTGGGCTGATCTTGTTGATGTTCTTGGTACATTAATGCTGCGTACAAGTGTAAGCCCATCTGCTTTTGAACCAAACTGCAAAAAGGAGAAAAAAGAAAGACACATTTGTGTGCATCTATTTTTTTTAGAAATTTCTAAAAATTCAAGTCCTAAATTTTCTTTTAATGTACTCCAATTTCAAAAGAAGAAATGGGAGGGGAAAAAAAGGACAGAGTAATAAATGTAGGTGCATTTACCATTTTGAAGAGATTGATTTGCATAATGTGGTATTGGGCTATTTTAGGAGCATTGTTTCTCACCCTAGTACTAGAGTACAAAATGATATACTACTAATTTGGAAATATCACTAACGGCACAATGTTAACTCAAGTGTTTCACTTTGACGTTGGCTAATATAACACTTGTGGTGAGGATTTGATAAATTGATATAACTATGATAAACTGATATAATTTGATGTAAATATCGACTAAAGGTTAATTTTTAGCGCTACAAAAGCATATTCGTAATGCTAATGGTGCTAGCCCATTAATGGACAATGATAGCCAAATCAAGATATTGCGTGTCCTGTTCAAATTTGTTTAACTTTAAATTGCATATAAAATATAACAATTAAAGTGAATGACGTTAACTATTTTGCCACTAAAAAAAATGGATACCATATACTGCACTTGATTAAACTAAAATAATAAAAAATTATCTGACATGTAAATTCCATATTTAAAAACATTTGACAAGGACTCCAATTGTTCAAAACCAAACATTGACAAGTATTTCGGTGCGACTTTCAGTCCCCTGTCCCCTCGTTAAAATCTACAGCAATTATATTACCGATAGCTTGTTTGGTCAAGCTTCTTTTTGACTAAAAGTATTTTTTTTGGGCCAAAGTATTTTTGGTCAAAAATTGAAGTGTTTGATCAAGCTTTTGGGAGGAAAAAAAGTATTTTTGAGGAGAAGTTGAAGCAGTTTTGGAGAAGCAGAAAAATGTAACTTCTCTCCGAAAGCACTTTTTTAAGAAGCAGTTTTGAGAAAAATACACTTAGAAGCAGTTTTTGGAGGCTTGGCCAAGCATTAATTGCTGTCCAGAAGTGCTTTCAAATTAATTAGCCAAACACAAATTGCTTCTCACCAAAATTACTGTTGAGAAAAGCACTTTTGAAAAAAAATACTTCTCAAAATAAGCTGACTTTTGCAACTTGGCCAAACGGGCTATGAATATATATGTGGAAAAACTAACTAGTACATGGAAATTAAAGTAAATACGTCAAGTGCAGTGTACAGATTAGTCATTAGATCTTCCTTGTTATTGTCCTTGTGTTAACAAAAGAGCTGCAACAAGATTCATTCACCATCTGATAAAAATTAGTACTACCACTTAACTAAGGAAATAACTTTATAATTTCTGTAGGTTTCGACGTGCAAGACTGACAAAAGACAAAATATAAAGAAAATTATATTCCTTATTACAAATCTTATAAATGTAAGTTAAGTTCGTGGCTAGATTTGTGTTTTTTCACCCTACTAAAGGGACCAAACCTTGGAAAGTGGTGCAAATATTTCCTATTTGTTTAGTCATTTTGTATTACAATTTCTTTTGACGTGTTTTCCTTTTATATAGACACTTGGTCTCTTCTTGGAATGCTACGTACTTCTTTAGTATTATTTTGAAAAATGAGATGTACAAAGGACCTAGACCTTTTCACCTATAACTGCCTAGAAAAGGGAAAAGGGAACATCTTGCGGTCGAAGAAGTAACCTACATGTGCTTTTTAAGTTCACACTAATATTAATTTTTTATTATTCAAGTGCTATTTTGCATGGTCATGAACTGAGGTATCGTTAACCAATTACTACTATAGACAAAGGCAAATTTAGAATTAAATTTTATGATTTTAACTTTTAAGGTATTCAACATTAATTTATTATATTTTTAAAATTATGGATCATAACTAGTACTAATTATTTTATTTTTAATATTTTTTTATACATAAATTTACGTTACGCGTACTGGTTCAAAATAAACCCGGTGACGGAACTGTACGTCCACCCTAGACCATAGGAGTTTGTGAATTTTCGTAGTTACGGCTGATTACTTTTAAATTTCCACATTAGTTAATGACCAAAAGCGAGTATGTCACGCCGCTTACAGCCGCAAAAGTGGAAAGATCAAGCTAATGACCAAATTAAGTGAGTGGTTTTATTTTGTGTCTCACGCAATTTATATTAGTTGTGTGAGATCTTTTTTTATTTTACATATTTGTGGACTCATATCTTATACATTTGGATTCATAAAATTTTGGGATCACACAGTTGTGAGACAAAAAAAAAGGCCTCATACAACTAGTGTTAGTTGTGTGAGACACAAAATAAAAAAATTTAAATTTTGAAGTAGTGAAGCTAAGTAGTACTCCTTCTGATCCATAATAAGTGATCAATTTATTTTTTTATTTTGGTACAAAATAAGTATCTATTTATATATTTATTTTTTCAAAATTATCCTTATATACGTATCCATAAAAAGTCATTTACTCCTCACATTTGAAAAGATAAGTACTATTATAACTATGGTGCAATATTCAATGAAGGGTCGTTTACTCACACTAGCTATTTTCGTCTAAATTTAGTATCTTTTTAATGGATGTGCCCAAAGCAAATTGGTCACTTATTGCGGATCGGAGGGAGTGATTAACTACATCCGTCCTACATATTTACTACTCCTTCTGGTCCACAATAAGTGACCAATTTGATTTTCTATTTTGGTCCAAAATAAGTATCAATTTATATAATCAAGAAAGAATTCAATTTGTTTACAAATTACCTTTATGTACATATCCCTAAAAAAATTCCCACACCTAACATTAAATATTTAATTAAGGGTATGTCACGACCCCAATTCACCCTCCATGAACTGTCGTGACGACACCTAATCTCTACAACTAGGTAAGCCTAACAATGCGAAACATAAGCAAAACTTGCGAAAGAATTAATCAAAAAGCATAAATAACTGAAATAAGGTATATAAAATGTCGCTCGGCATGTACAATACTTAACTTCTCAAAAACAATACGTACTCCTAAAACCCGAAAACCTATGAGTCACAAGCTAAGAAATACTACAAAGCTCTAACTCTGGAATGTCTAACAAGAACAGAGAATACATAAGGTCTAAATACTAATGCATGAATAGAAAGGGACTCCTCGGTATGCGGACGCGGCAGATATGCCTCGAAGTCGCTAGAGCAGTCGCCTCGCCTCAGGGGGTGATAGGACTGGATAGAAGTACCTAGATCTGCACATGAAAAACATGCGCAGAAAGGGCATGAGTACACCACAGCGATACTCAGTTAGTGCCAAGCCTAACCTCGGTTGAGTAGTGACGAGGAAGGTCAGGGCCCTACTGAGATAAGATAAAATATAAGGTATTACAGGATAAGATAAGCAATTCAGTTGCAAGCTAATAATAAAAATTTAATACGAGAAAGTAAGGAATGCAATAACCGAAATAGAGGCTAAAACCATCACAAGGATAATAATCGGGGATCTCTCAGTATCCCGAGGATCTCTTGGTATCCTCAATCTGTACCAGTGATCTCTTGGTATCCTTAATATATGTTAGGGATCTCTTGGTATCCTCAATATATGCTAGGATCCTCTTGGTATTCCGAGGATCTCTTGGTATGCTCAATATATGCTAGAGATATCTTGATATCCCGAGGATCTCTTGGTATCCTCAATATATGCTAGGAATCTCTTAGTATTCCGAGGATCTCTTGGTATCCTCAATATATTCTAGGGATCTCTTGGTATCCCGAGGATCTCTTGGTATCCTCAATATATGCTAGGGATCTCTTGGTATCCAGATTATATGTGCCGGGGATCTCTTGGTATCCCGCACTATAGTCCAAATCAACATATATGCAGGGGGAGCACCCAGAATACCGTCCCGTAGTCCCAAAGTAAACATACAGTAACAGCACGAAGAGTACAAAATTAAAATCAAATTACATATCAAGGTAAATCAGGTATTTCTAGCCTAGCATGTTGCACATAATCCAAATAAGGTATTTTTAAGCAAATAGGCAATTAAGTACTTTTCTAACTAACAACATGCTAAATTTGCAAGTAGAATAAAACAGGAGAGAAAGGAAACCCAGTTTAAATACTTAAAGTAAAATCGGGTTTTCAACAATTAGCTCAAGTACGCGCTCGTCACCTCACGTACAAGGCATTTCAATTATCAAATATCATATCCTAAGGGGAAGGTTTCCCACACAAGGTTAGGCAAGACACTTACCTCGAACAAGCTCAAATCAACCTGAAATCACGCTTTTGTCACGAGTATCCGACTCCAAATGGCTCAAATCTATTCAATTCAATTGCATATTGTGAATAACACCTCAAGTAACTGATTCTACAATTAAATTCTAAGCTAATACGCGAAATTAGGTAAAATAACCAAAATGCCCCTCAGGCTCGTGTCTTGGAATCAGGCAAAATTTATATTTTCATAAACCTCGTACTCTCACGAGTCCAACTATACAAAAATTATCCAAATCCGATGTCAAATTCCCAATCAAAAACTCAATTTCTTGGTCTAAGAACTTTTCCCCAATTTTCATACAATTTCAGAAATTAAAGGATTAATTTATGTTTAGATTAATGGGTTACAAGAAAAAAGGATTTAAGAATCATTACCCGCAAACTCTCTTCGAAAATCTCTCCAAAATTCGCCTCCTACCGAGCTCCCAATGCCAATTTTGTGATATAAACTCAAAACCCTTGATTTTGAAGTTAAACATTCTGCCAAGATAGTTCCTTCTTCGCGAACGCGATCAAAGCCTCGCGTTCGCGAGCACAAAATAACTTTGACCGTTTCTTCCTTCTTCGCGAACGCGTCCTCTACATCGCGAACACGATGCTTTGCACAGGCAGGCCTTCGCGATCGCATCCCTCTTATCGCGAACGCGATGCATTAAATTTAATGAAAACTCAGCCGCTCATTTTCTTCTATGCGAACGCGATAGCACCTACGCGAACGCGGTGCACAAACCCTTAGCCCTTCGCGAACGCGGTCCCCCTCTCGCGAATGCGAAGGCTTAAACTTCACCTTCCTCAACTGACTCTGTGCAAATGCGAGGGTCCTCTCGCGAACGCGAAAGGTAAAATTATTCTGCAACAACTGAACAAAAATCTGCAACTTTTTAACAACTAAAAATGATTCGTTGAGCATCCGAAAACACACCCGAGGCCCCCGGGACCTCAACCAAATGCACCAACATAACCTAAAACATCATTCAAACTTGCTCTAACTTTCGGAACACTACAAACAACACCAAAACACCTATTCTTCATCGAATTCAAGCCTAAATTTTTAAAAACTCTATAAAACACATTTTCGATCCAAAAGTCTATCAAAGCTCGTCCGAATGACCTGAAATTTCGCACACACATCCCAAATGACATGACGAAGCTACTGCAACTCTCGAAATTCCATTCCGATCGTCGGATCAAAATCTCGCTAACGGACCGGAAACTTCAAAAATTCAACTCTCGGCATTTCAAGCCTAAATTAGCTACGGACTACAAAACACATTCCAATCACGCTCCTAACTCTGAAATCACCTACCGGAACGGGACCATCGAATTTCCATTCCGAGGTCATCTTCACACTGTTTCGACCACGGTCAACTTTCCAACACTTAAGCTCTCATTTAGGGAGTAAGTGTCCCAAAACTTTCCGAAACTTAAAACCTAACATCCCGGCAAATCAAAATAGCACAAATAGACTCGGGGGAAATAACTAATAGGGGATCGGGGCGTTAATTCTTAAGACGACCGATCGGGTCATCACAGGGTAGTTTAGTCATACTAGGCATTTTGTATAAAATTTAGTATTTTCTTAATGTGCGTACCAAAAATAAATTGGTCACTTATTGTGGATCGGAGAGAGTAGTATCTTAAAGTTTTTATTTAAAAAAAAAAATTAATACTAACATTTATATAAGCTGAGATTATCATTTATCTTTTATCTGATCGAAACAGTAAGGGTGATTTTTTTTTCTTTCAAAAAGATAATAAATGAGTTTTTGTCTTCTTTGATAACATCATATATTTGGATGTAAATTAATTATTCTGCGATCAAAGGGAACACTTCTTTTTCATTAATCGACCAACTTTATTCTTTTTCATTAATCGACCAACTTTAGTCTAAGTTACTGCTATATATTGTTGCAATGAATTGCATGACCAACAATACTGGTTTCCTACATAAGTAGACAATAGTACAGGAAGGGAAATTATTTACTACATCAATGGTTTGCCAATATTTGACTATGACACCCGGTATTAAAAGCTGAAAGATAGAGTCGAATCTCTTGATTAATAAATTCAAGAAAGTTATCTCTAACTTTTGTTTTTTCTTTCTCTTGTTTTTGGATCATGATTAATAATACTAAATCCTTTTTAATTGAATATATATACTTGCTGATTATCTTGTCCATGCATGCAGTTTTGTCCGCAATCACCATATCCATGAATTAGTTCTTTTATTTTGTGGCAATAAACTGCTCTCCGTTTTTTCTATATACATATTTTTCATAAAATATTACACCAATGTCTACGAAATTATACCGTCCAACTTTTTTTAAACATTAGAATGTTACTCATTACCGAGTTCTAAAAGTAATGTAGACACTAATTTTGAATAGTGTACAGAAAGGGGCGAGTAACATATAGATTAATAAATTTTAAAAGGAGTATTTTACCGACAGCTTTGGCCACTCCATTGGAATAAACAATATATTTGATACGACAAAATTGTGAGACTTAAACTTAAGAAATCGAGATTAAATGTTAATCAATGGACCCTTGTGTATTGCATGATAGAAGTTAGATCATCCGCCTTGTTGTTTAAATGTTCTTTGTTGTGCCTATCTAATCTTACAACAACTCCAGTCACTTGATTAATTCCTCCTTATCACAGCCCCCACCCCCACCCCCACCCCACCCGACACACATAGAAGTTTGTGCCATCTTAACTAAGAAGGGTAGTCCGGTGCATAAAATGTCCCACATTCGCACAAGGTCGGGGGAAGAGCTGCACCCTTATAGGTGTATGTAGATAGCCTACCCTATGCCAGTATTAGTGGTTACTTCTACGGCTCAAACTCGTAGCCTATATATCACATAAAGATTACTTTACTATTGCTCCAAGGTTTCACTTTATGTATCGTCTTAATTATTACTCCCTCTGTTCCAGTTTATGTGAACCTATTTCCTTTTTGGTCCGTTCCAAAAAGAATGAACCCTTTATATATTTGGTAACAATTCAGCTTATACTTACAACTCTACCCTTAATGAGAAGCTTTTATAACCATACAAATACGCTGGGCCCCATTCGAACTTGTTTAGGACCACAAATTCTAAAAGTCTTCATTTTTTTCTTAAATTCCGTGTCCAGTCAAACATGTTCACGTAAATTGAAATGGAGGGAGTACAATTTATTTTTTTGAACAAAAAAATAAAATCGAAGCCCAAAAGAGTGATATTGTGTTTTGAACAATAATTTTTGTTTGACAAAAAAAAAAAAAAAGTTAAAATTTTGTGAATAAATTTCCGTACCGTAGTATTTACCAGCCATTGAGTGTGTTTGGATGCAAATAATTTTTATCCATTTCAACTCGTTCTGTCCAAACCGACCCTTAAAATTAACCCATTAAATAATCTTGTTTTCTATAGATAAATATAATCCTCTGAGATCACACCTTATTTTTCTGCTGCCTAAATATATAAATACGTACTCGTATCTCTCTCTCTCTCTCTTATAAGTCTTACCTCCGATTCAGACCATTCCAAAAGTTTCCCTCAAAACCCCAATAGTATTGTTTTCCAACTTCTCTCCTTCCACACCAACTTGTATTAAAATTCTTGCCTTAATTAGCATCCTTCCTTCTCCAGAAATTAAACTCCTTTCTTGAATCTTCATTCATCTTTTTCCCACTTGATATAACAAAACAAACTTTCCAAAAACATATTCATTTCTTGTTGCCAAAATTAGAAACCATGGGTTATATGAGTTATAACAGAGTTGGAAGAAGGTGTAACGGAATGAGAGGTTTTAAGTTAAACTCTAGAAGATTTTCAGTACAGCGACTGCGTGTAAAGTTTTTGTACTTGTTTAGACTTTTCAGCAGATCATGGAAATCATCATATGGACATGCTATTCGTCTGTTAAAGAAGAATTTTAATGATAGAAGTAGCAACAAACAAAAGAATAGTGAAACATATAATGGCAACTGCAGCAGCAGGAATTTGGTGAGGGAACAGGCTGATTATGCTGTGTATGGAAGCAGCAGATCAAGTGATTATAGATTAAAATCATATGGACGTTCACGTTCAAATTCATTTTATGCTGAAGCTATAGCTGATTGCTTGGATTTTATCAAAAGGAATTCTCTTTCAATGGAGGAAAAACCAGTTCTTATCAGCCCTCAAGTTTGTTGTAAATAATTAGTTACTGTATATATGTCCAAACTTTCTTCTTATTTTTCTTCCTTCTATATATCCCTTGGCTTTAATTTCGCCATGTAGTTGGGATTTGTTTTATAATGTACGTAGTACCTATGAATTAAAATTCAGGTGAAAATTGCTTGGGCTATGATTTGAGGGAAAAGAATATTTTTGAGATTTTCTTAATATTTTTGAGATTTTCTTTCTGTTTTATTTTTTTTCCTATCTTCTTGTAATTTATGTACCTTGGGCAGAGTTCTGTCTTGTCCTTGTGTTTGCTCTTGAAAGTTGGAGATGCAAAGTAGTGGTCTTTTACTAGGGAAAACAAAGGAGTAACATTATTGTGAACAATAGAGAATTTTTTTTTATTCACGACTTAATAAATATGAATTTAACTTATATATATCAAATTATATTTACACTATTTAGTGTTATTGTTTCTATTTTCTTGATTCCCAAATCATCATGATCAATATACTAGTTACTTATATGCAGTTACGTTCTAATTGATTTGATTATATTATTGCAAAATAAAAAATAAAAAAAAGGTCACTATATTGAAATTAAACTCCTAAATTATTTACTTTGTTCTAGCATTAATGTTCTTCTGTAATGATATCAAAATTCCACGTTGGAGAGTGGCACATTTGAGGGGAAGATTATTACTAGTAGGTAACAAATACTATCTATAAAGATTTGAAAAATGTGCTGACCACCTAACAAAAGGTCATTGTATTGACTAACCTAAAATAAAGAAAAAAGTTTGAGGAAAAATTAATTATACTATTCGACTAAGGCGCCACCCTATTTTTCAAACTTTAAGAAAGTTCATTAGTTATGTCTCCATGATGATAATCACTTTTAATTTCTTTAATTGATGAGATTAAAAGTCTCTGTCTTTAATCATTTCATAACAGTTTTGCCCACTGACTCTCTTAATCATTAAACAGACAGGAGAAGGCAAAGGGCTATTTCTTAGCCAACAATATATAGAGTTGCATTTTTACGTAGAATTTTTTGCTCCAAAATGTCCCTACCCAACCTTGAGATTTGATCTCGAGGTCCTTTATTTAGATACATTTGACTTCAAGGGAACAAACTTTAGAAAGTTCAAGGCGCAATTAAAGGTTGAATTGATTAAGATGGTGACATTTACCACATAATTAAATTAAGATGACGCATTAATTTGAATAAGACAACAAGAAGAAAATATGTATGGTTCACCTTGCACTTCAAAGTTTGTTAATTAAAATTTAAGTTGGACCATAACCATTGATACTTAATTGATTTACAAAAAGCCTAGCTATGATCAACTACTGCATGATAGAGTTGATTATTTTGCCTTTCATTGTTCACATCTCGTTACAAATCATCTTGTAAAATATGCCCACATTAATTAAGTGATGAAAATAATTTTATGATAGAATAAAGATGAAATATCTTTTAATTCTTGAACAAACATAATCTTGCGAGCATTACATCATCAATAAGTGATAATCACCTTTACTTTATCTTTTCGAGGTGGAAGTAGTTAAGGGTCAATCACGTTTCATCATTTAGTTGCATCAAAATTGTGTTGATAACCATTGTTTAACTAATTATTAAGGACTATTATAGCACAAGTTCTCTTATATATAAGTAGCTAAAAATAGCAACATGTTAGCCACGATTGTTGGTGTAGTGGGTATTATGAATGTGGGACTCACATGACAAAGTGAGAAGAAAATCCAGGAATATATTGTCAACGTTCGAAAAAACCGAAGTAATCATTTCTATTTCCATTATGATATACGGGTATTTTGCTCCCTTATGCTACGATTATTAACAAGTATTTGCAAGCTCCCTAAATCCAAGGCAACGGGGAGATTGACGAGGATGTTACTCATCGCATTGGAGCGGGTTGGATGTGATTAAGACTAGCTTCGGGAGTTTTATACAATAAGAATGTGCCGCCTAGACTTAAGGGTAAATTTGACAGGGTGGTAGTTAGACTGGCTATGTTGTATGGAGCTGAGTGTTGGCCCGTCAAAAAGTCCCGTGTCCAGAAGATGAGCGTGACTGAAATGAGGATGTTGAGATGGATGTGTGGACATACCAAGAAAGACAAAAGCAGGAATGAAGTTATTAGGGACAAGGTGGGAGTGACATGTAAGAAGGAGAGGCATAGATGCCCTAGTTAGGAGGCGTGAGAGATTGACCATGGCGGGCTTGAGGAAGGGCAGGGGTAGGCCAAAGAAGTATTGGGAGAGGTAATTAGACAGTATATGTCGGCGCTTCACCTAACCGAGGACATGACTAGCGATAGGAAGGTGTGGAGGTCGAGGATTAAGGTGATGGGTTGACAGGTATTTTGAGTTTCTCCTAGGTTACCAGTAGTACTAGTAATATTCTTGTTGTTGGTTGAAAGTTACTTCCTTTTAGTTTGTTATTATATGTGGTACTTAGCAACCACGTCCAGTATTTTTGAAAATTGCTACTGGAAATTGTTGCTCCCCAATTATTATTATTTGATGCTACTCTTTCTCCCTTTTACTGAAAATTGTTGCTCCCTGACTGTTACTATCTGATGCTACTGTTTCTCCTCTTTTTTCTTATCGTCTTTTGTCTCCCTCATCTGTTTTTCTCCCTTTCTTTTTTTCTTCTTCTTCTTCTTCTTCTTCTTCTTCTTCTTCTTCTTCACCACATTCTCTTGAGCCGGGGGTCTACCAGAAATAACCTCTTTACATTCTCAGGTAGGGATAAGGTTTGCGTACATATTACTCTTCCGAAAACCCACTTGTGGAATTATACTGGTATGTTGTTATTGTTGTTATTGCAAGCACTCTAAACTTTATCCTAACATACCTAGATTTATATGAATTTTATATTCCCTCGTAATATGAAGTAGTAAAGAAGTTTATTTATAAACTCCATTTTACATCTTGTCCGGACTAGGAAAATGGCTTTTTAGTAGATCAAATATAGAGACGAAGCAGGATTTATAGTTTATGAGTTTGGGGATTCTAATCTTTTTAAGTTATTGGGTTCTAAATGTTGAGTTTTTAAGCTTATTTTAGTTTAAAAGTGGGTGAATGAGAAATGGAGGGAAAATAAAATATTTGAGTTTTCCTCCTTGATAACGGGACAATATCCCATATTGGAGGAGGAAAAGACTTTTGATGGATATATATACAATTGCTCTTCTTTTTTTTTCTTTTTTTGGTAATTAAACAATCTTTATTACCAAGTAAATATATACAAGTATAACCATAAATTGAGTTTGGACATGCGGCCCCAAACTTAGTACTATCCTTCTATTCTAACAACTCCTAAGGATATAAATTTAATTTTTGAAGTTCATTCCTTAAGCTACTCTGCCCATTTTCTATACAATATATCTCTTGTATTATTTGTCTTGTGATAGCTTCACTACTTCTCTGTTCCTGCTGAAAAATTCTTCTATTTCTTTCCATCCATATCTGGTAAACAACACTTGTAATACACATCCTGTAAAGCATGGTTTTCGACCCTTTGCCTTTCATATGATCTGTTGTCCATTTGAGCTCCTCATTCCAGCCAGTTACCCTTCGTACCAATCCTATCCATGCTAATAGCTTCCCCCATACTTCTGCTGAGAATCTACACATAAAGAACAGGTGCTGATGATTCTCCAGCTCTTGATCACATAGTGGACAATTTGGACTAACTTGTAATCCCCAGCTACTCAATTTGTCTTTGGTATACAGCAAGGTATAATATGAACTTCCACCTTGTACAACTTTTGTCATTACATAATAGTCTGCTCCAATTTTTCCTTTGGGAAATCTCCTCTCAATTGATTGTACATTACACTGATAGAGAATTATTTTGTCCCTAACACCTTCCCAATATTCAACCTTGCTTCATTCATATATTTCCCAGCCTGTAGTATCTTCCTGATTATCCATGAAGCTTGCTTCACTTCTACTTGCCATGGAATCTTCCCCTTTATATAGTAAACATGCACCCACCATATCCATAGTTTGTCCTTCTTCATACAAATATTCCAGAGGTATTTTAACAATGCTGCTCTATTCCATGTACTGAGATCAGTGATGTTTAGTCCTCATTTGGATTTAGGCCTGCACATCTTCTCCCAAGCTACCAAAGCTTTCTTACTTGCATTGGTGTCACCAGTCTGATGGAATCTTTGGCAAATACCTTCAACCATCTGCATAATTTTCTTTGGTAGTGGAAAGACCTATGACCTGAAAGTTTGGATGGCAATTAACATACTTTTTATCAACTGTAGTCTTCCTACATAGCTTAAGAATTTTACTATCCACTGTTTGATTTTCCCCAGTATTTTATCCAATAGAGGTTGGCACTGGCTCACGATAGTCTTTTTGAGCTCAGAAGAACTAATTATCTAAAAGGAAGTGCACCAATGGTAAAACTAGTAGCTTGAATAATGTCCTGCTGTACTACTGTTGAAACTCCACAAAAATACATGCAACTTTTACTTTGGTTTGCAACAAGTCCAGAAGCTTTTGAAAAACTGTTGAAACATTTACATAATAACTGTATAGACATCACATCACCTCTACAGAATAGCAGCAAATCATCAGCAAAATTGAGCTGGACAATGCTCAGTTTCTCACATCTTGGATGATAATTGAAATTAGGTTCCTCCTTCAACTGTTTCAGGATTCTAGTTAGACTCTCCATTGCTAATACAAACAATAGTGATGACATTGGATCACCCTGCCTCACCCCCCTCCCTGCCTCAAATGGACTATTAGGACTACCATTAATAGAGATAGAGTAAGATATAGTTCTAAGACACTCCATAATCCATCCTATAAATACTTTGGGGAAACACAGCCCAGTGAATACCTACTCCAAAAATACCTCATTCAATTGAATCGTATACCTTTTGTATATCAATCTTGATCATGCATCTAGGTGAGACCCCTTTCCTACCATAACCTTTTATCGTTCATGACTGAGCAGTACATTATCTATCAATCCTCTTCCTGGAACAAAGGCTGCTTGACTCTCATCTACTAGTGTATTCATCACTTGCCTCAATCTACTTGTTAACATTTTGGATATGATTTTATATAATGTAGTGCAACATGAGATAATTCTATACTCTCTGATTGAACTTGGGTTTTTTACTTTAGATATAAGGTTGACTACTTTGTTATTGATAGGCTTATACATTCTCCCAGTAGTAAAAAAAACTCTAGTACTGCAGCAACAATATTATCTCCAATAATATGCCATGCTTTTTTAAAGAAACATGCATTAAATCCATCACCCCCCCTCCCGGTGCCTTCATGTCATCTATACCTCTTAGCTCATCTATTACATCTTCCTTTGTGAAAGGAGTAATGAACTTCAACTGCTGCCTTCTAGTTAGCACTGGTCCATTCCTTATCTAGCCAGGATGAATAGCTGGTATGCTGCCCCTTGCAGTTCCTAACAGATTTTTATAGAACCCAATCATTTCTACTTCAATACTCTTCCCATCTATCAACACATCCCCCTTACTATTAGTGAGCTTTGTAATTTGGTTTTGCGCTTTCCTTCCTTTCATGCTAGCAAAGAAATAAGCATTATTAGTATCTCCCAGCTTTAACCATTACACTCTTGACTTTTGTTGTAGATGGACTCCTCAATTTTATCCCACTTTTCTAGTTGTAGTGGTAGTTCCTTCTCCTCTTCGAACAGATTACTTGTTGGATTAGCAATCTTCATTCTGCCTTGTATATTATTCAGTTCCTTCCTTATGGTAGTTATCTTCCCTTTGACATTCTTAAACTCCACATTATTTAATTATTTCAAAGCAGATCTTATAGATTTCAGGTTCCTCCATACAGCTTCCATACCCTCATTCCTCGTTTTCCAGTTGCTTTCCACAATCTCCCCAAAGTGAGGGTGATCAGCCATACAATTATAGAATTTAAAGGGCCTTTTCTTGTTATCACACCTTACCTCTACCTCAATTCCTAGTGGAGAATGGTCTGAGAAAAGGGGATTCGGTATTTGAACTTGACTAGGAGGCATATTAATCATCCAGCTGTCATTAACTATTGCTCTATCAATTCTGCTATACACATGACCATTTGTCCATGTATATGTCTTTCCCACTGTAGGTAATTCTGCCAAACTACAATCTTTTATAACTTCTTTAAAATCTCTTGTTTCTTTATCCTGAACTTCACTTCCATGCATTCTGTCCTTAACCCCTAAAATAGAGTTAAAATCTCCCATCAGCAACCAAGGTTCCATGCACTACCTTATTAAGTTCCTAATTACCTCCCATAATGATTTCCTGTCTTTCACACTATGTAGTCCATAGATTGCTGAAAAGTAGAACTCCTTATTACTCTTCAGAATCTTCACACTTCCATGTATAATCTGAGAATGTCTCTCTAACACTGTATATTGCAACACATTTGGATTCCATATTACCCAGATTCTGTCTTTATATGTATTTGACACATTATGACTTCCTTCCCATCCTGGTAGTACTTTCCCAATTATTTTAGCTGCTTTTGTATCTTTTACTCTATGTTCACATATTGCTATGATATCTACTTTATTATCCTTCATAAAAACCTTTAAATCCTTGTGCTTAAACACTTTATTGAACCCCGTTACATTTCATGTGACTATCATGTTGAACTTAAAGTGTTTTGGCCCATCCTCTCCACCTTCACCCCTCTACTTGTACTATATTCAGCTATTCCTCTTGTTATTTGTTCTCGTCCTGGTTCCGCTAGGCTGTTGAAACCATTCAGAACTTGAATGCATTGCCCAACTTCCTGTGTTCTTTGCCCTTTTGTTGCAGATTTGCTTTTAATTGTTACTAGTCATTTCCACTTCCATTTTTTTATCATTGTTTACTTGTTGCTTATCAGTTTCCTTTTGTACCTCCTGCTGATGCTGGTTTTGTACTCCAGCTTCTTTATTGATAGGCCTCCACTCTGTTCTCTGCTTTTCCATCGTCTTCTGTTGTTGCTATCCTATTTTCATCTCATCCCCTCCTGTGTTGATTTGCTTTTGTTGGGAATTGTGGCCTATTTGCATACATTTTGAACAATATGTAGGTTTCCAGTCATACCATATCTCTTGTGCCATGATTCTACCCTTTGGATCTTTTATTTTAATAACATTTGCTAATTTCTTAGTAACATCAACTTCTATCAATATCCTTTCATATGAGATCTCTCAGTATTTGAAGTACAAGCATCAACATATATTAGCTGGCCGAAACCACTGCCAATTTTGCATAATGCACTTGGACTCCAACAACATAGAGGTAAGTTAGGTAGTTTGATCCAAATGGGAATTGTCTTCAATTCCTCAACATCAAAGTCGAATTCAGCAGTCCAAGCCTTCATAATAACTGGTCTATTGTTAAGCATATGTGGCCCTGAATACATCACTATGTCCCTTTCCTCCAAACATGAGAAATTAATCATAAAATAACCAGCATTATGACAATATATTTTTGGTTTAATTGAGAAATCCCCTTGTCCTGCTATAAATCTCTCTGTAGCCCCAATCGAAGGTGATCCCCCTATGACATATACTATTGCTGCATATTTCCACTTGTGTACTTCACTATCAATATCCTCTTGTACCAGTTCTACAATCACCTCACCCTCAGCAATAGTAGGCAGTATGAACTTCAGATCCACACCTCTTTTTGCCAATTTGTTCTCCTCAAACAACATCAACCATGTCTTAGCTGGCTTTGGTTCAGATTCCAACTATAATTTCTTCTGTGCACCTCCTGTTTGAGCTACTGTTCCTTTGGTGTTTCACTTGGAATAGACTTTAATTTCAGATCTACAGCTGGCATCTGTTGTTGTGCTGGTCCTTCCGAGCTTGATATCTTCTGCATGTTAGCCGGCATTGTCCATGTTCCTATTGATGCTTTGCTTCCTCCATTTCGAGCTGGTAGGGTTGGCCAGATCTACAAATTCGGTGTTGCATGATTCTTTCCTTTGTGTATTGATTTTTCCTCACTCAATTTCCTTTCAATTGTGATGTTCACCTCTTTGACTCCTGCTTTGTTCAATGTAACAGTACCGTCACTCCAATTGTTAGAGGTTTTGGTGTAGCTAATCTCACCGTTTCTAGAGTCCTTCCTTCCTTTGAGTTGTTGTCTTCCTCAATCAGTAGCTTAGTAGTCTTTGATGGCCGTCCTCGTGCTCTCCCCATTCTGGTGAGCGTAAGTTAGCAATTCACACTAAAATAATTACTCTTCTATTAGCTCTTAAAGAGTTAAGAAGAAGGCAAGCCTCGCGTCGTCGTCGTCGTGATTGATTAATTTTTTGGACCAAATTTATTTGTTATTAGTAATTAATAACGTAATATTGTTAAATACATCCGTTTTGTAACGGGAAATTAATATTAAATCCAAATTATCCATTTAACGAAAAATAAAGTTTCCTCTGCCCGTTAGTTTGCGTAAAAGGCCATTTACGTTATGGCCATTTTACGTAACTGACCTCTGAAGATTTACACCTCTTCGTTTGAACTCAAGAGGTTGGGGCTATAAATAACGTCCATTCTCTCAGATTTTCCATACGAAATTCTGAATTCTCCTTCTTTCTTCTGCATTGTTTTAACTATAAAGAAAACAACAGTAAGTGTGATTTGCTACCGATCATTGTGTTAGCTGAAACACTGGGAATTGAAGTACCGCTACACCAGTGTGTAATTCGTTCTATCCTAGGAAGAAATAATCAACAACCTCAGGTACTAGGAGGGGATTAAGTTCCTTAAGGAAACACTGTGAATTCAGTTGGCTCGGATTAAATTCTGTTTCTTTTATATTTTTGTTTATACGTTATTTTATGTTCTCCAGAATTATTTTACAAATAAATTTTACTAACAAGCTTAAGGTACTTAATTATTTTCTGTATTTGTGTTATACTCACTGTTTTGGAGACAAAAACCTTTGTGGTTTTCTACTCCCGTTTTGGAGATTAAAGCATTCGTGGCAATTTTCTACTCCATTGAAGATTAAAATCTACGTTTTTTAACATTTTTTGTGTCATTATTTTATATAAATGATGAATGATAACGAGAACCAAAGTGTTCCTACGGTGACAACCAATCAACTGACAAGCCAAACAACACCGGCATTGGCACCGACAGAAAAACCTAAAAAAAATTTGGGATTGATCTCAAGTGGTGGAAGCAGAAGATGTTCTTCTACTTGACGACTTTAAGTCTACAGAAGTTCATTAAGGAAAATATTCCTTTTTTGCTCGACGAAACTCCAGACAATGAGTGCTTTCTCGTGACTGAGGCGTGAAAGCATTCTGATTTTCTATGCAAGAATTACATCCTTAGCGGAGTGGAGGACGATCTGTATAACGTCTATAGTAATGTGGAGACATCAAAGGAACTATGGATTGTGCTTCAAAGGAAATACAAAACTGAAGATATCGAGTTAAAGAAATTTGATGCCGCTAAATTTTTGGACTACAAAATGGTAGATAGAAAGTCTATTATTACCCAGGCCCAGGAATTGTAAGTGATTATTCATGATCTCCTTGCTGAAGGTATAAGTCGAATTAATAGTGATGTTGAAAGTATTAAATATATTATTTTTACTAATAGAATTTTCATTGAAGGTCTTGTCATCAATGAAGCATTCCAAGTTGCAGTGATGATTGAGAAGTTGCCTCCATTGTGGAAGGACTTCAAAAACTACTTGAAACAAAAATGCAAGGAGATATCACTTGAAGATCTCTTTGTTCGGTTGAGAATTGAAGAGGACAACAAAGCTGCTGAAAAGAAAGGCCGTGGAAACTCAACAATAATAGGAGCAAACATTGTTGAGGATGCTCCTCAAAATAATAAGAAAGAGGAAGAAGGCTTCTGGACCGAAAATCAACCCAAGCAAGAAGCGGTTCAGCGGAATTTGCTACAACTATGTGAAAGCTAAACACAAATCTGCATATTGTCGTGCTCCATAGAAAGACAAGAAGAAGGGTCAAGAAAACATGGTTGAAAACACGAAGATGTTGATGACTTGTGTGCTATGCTTTCTGAATGCAACCTGGTGGGAAATCCTAAGGAGTGGTGGATTGATTCTGGAGCCACTCGCCATGTTTGTGCTGTTAGAGAAGTGTTTTCTACATATGCTCCCGCTGGACACGAAGAGACACTTTCTATGGAAAATTCTGCAACACCCAAAATTGAAGGATGTGGCAAGATATTTTTGAAAATGACTTCTGGCAAGGTGGTGACTCTAAACAACGTCCTTCATGTTCCCAAGATTAGGAAGAACTTAGTCTCTGCTGGATTTCTTGTTAAGAACGGATTTAAGTATATTTTTGTATCTGATAAGGTTGTAATAAGTAAGAATGAGATGTTTGTAGGAAAATGTTACCTCACCGAGGGCCTTTCAAACTGAATGTAATGGTCTTTGAGAATAATAAAACTTTAACTTCTTCTTAGTTACTTGAGTCAAATGATTTATGGCATATACGATTGGGACATGTGTGAGCACGTGATTTTTGCCCCAAGCAAATTATTCCAAAAATATATGCAAAAATGATTTTTGTATGGAAACTTATTGATAATTGTGTGGAAATACCATGATTTATTTTTATTTTTGGAAAATAAAGCAAATAAAATCAAAACAAAATACCATTTTTGTATTAATTAGAAAATACCAAAAATAGAAATTAATTACTCTTTAATTTTAGAAAAAATCAGAAAATTAAAATAAAAAATACAAAGAAAATACAAGGAATAATAAATACAGGAGTAATACAAAAAATATAGAAAAAAAATAATAATACAAAAAATATATGACACGAAAAATACTAAGAAAATACAATGAATAAATACAAAAATGCAATATACAAAAAAATTGGGCCAAATAATATATTTCATTGGCCCAATTGATACAATACACGGACATGGCCCAAATTAAAATGACCGGTCATTTTTAAAACCAAACGACACCGTCCTATGAGGCTGAATCTGGACCGTTGAAAATGTGATCAAACGGCCCAGGAATAGCGGTCGTCTAATAAATGAAACGACGTCGTTCATATGAAACAATCGAGACCGTTCGTTTGATTCATCTAACGGTTGAGGATGAGAGCTTTATTAATTCACATGACGTCGTTTTGGGTGTAATAGCATCTGGACCGTTGGTACATTTAATCCAACGGTTCCAGATCATCCGAGGCTTTTAAATATACAAACAATACATTACATACATCATTATACACCCTTCGTCTCTAAAGCATAAACCCTAGCCGCCCTAGGTTCCTCTCAACCACCCGCCGAAAACCTACCGGCGGGGAACTCTACCAGTTCTGATCGAACCACCACGAACAACCCATGACCTCCTCCGTCCTTTCTTTCACCCTATCTCGTTGGTTTCTCTCGAAAACTTTTAGAAGTCTTCAAATAATCCAAAAGGTGTCGCCGGAACCCTACTCCGGCGACCACCACTTATGAACCAGTGTTTGCCATTAACACCATATGACTGTTTCATCGTCATCTTCAACCCCCATTAGTTAGATTTCCTCGAATCAACCCCAAACCTTTCGAATATCAAAAAATATTTCGCCAGAACCCTACTCCGGCAAATACACCCAACCCCTAAACTACCCCATCAGACCCCTACATCTCTTCCAAAGATCTTTCTTACAAAAAAAAGGACTCAAAGAGTCTGTTTGAAGGTCCAAAAAGCCAAGAAAGGGATTATGGACTTCTGATACTGGAGAATCAAGAACAAGAAAAGAAAAATGAAGAAAAGAAAATAAAAGATAGAAAGAAAGAAAAAGAAAGACACACGAGAAAGCTAAGTAGCCCTAACCCTAATTTTTCTACTTGCACATCTGTTTCTCGACTTCTTCTACTTCTTCTGTTTCTTTGCCTTCATGAGTATTTCATAAGGTCTATTACATGCTTAGCCACTATATGATTATATTTAGTTGAGGAAATCTTGATTGTGACTGTGTAGTTGCCTGAAATTTTACTTTGGAATCGCATGATTATAGGTTTTTTCTTTTCTAATAAGGTCTTAGTTAAATCGCATGCTTTGTAGCTACATTTAGGGTTCTTACTTGATAGGTCGAAATTAATGATTAAGTGTTATGTTGATTGGATTCAACCTATTATCAATTTGTTCCTCTGAATCTTGTTAATTGAGTTTTTAATCTTAATGTGGCTATATCTGTAAGACTGTCTAATGTTGGCTATCTT
>MU762410.1:6876-49593 GCA_026770625.1 Nicotiana glauca
TCCAAACTTAAAAAATGAGGCATATAGGTGCCTATTTATAGATTTAAAAATGGAGGGAAGTTCAAACTTTATTAATTACAAAGTAGTCCCTCTTTTATTTTAATTTTGTCCTTATTTTTATTAGTTATACAATTAGATGCCCTTTATTTATTAAGAATTGTACAAATTGCCCTATTTAGAATCTTTTTCCCTTGGTATATTTCCTTATTTGCCCCCACCTCACTTAGGAATCTACCCTATTGCCATTTTTCTCTACCCGGATTATCCCTTCTTCCTAAGGTTTATTACCCTTATCCCATTTTAAGTCCCCAAATTAACCCTGAAAATTACTTGAATTTACCAACTGACCCTTTTACCTCTGTGCTTCAAACTAACTATCAAAAATCGAATTTTAAGTCTAGCTAACCACTGATTATCAAAACAGCTATAACCAAATCACTAATTACTGTTAATACTAATTAAACTCCTAAAAATTTTACTAATTATTACCACTGACTAACAATACCAATATCAGAACTAACTAAAAGAAATTAACTCAAATATCAGAATCAAACAATTGACATAAAATCAAAAAAATAAAAATCATATTAAAAATTATCAGAATCTATTTAGCCCTAAAACTAAAATATATCAACCTGTTTAAAAGGTAAACCCTAATCAGTAAACTAATCATACGAAGAAAGAAAGAACATGCAAAGAGACAAACCAATCATGAAACAGAAAAACAAAAGAGGAAAGAAGAACTTAGCTTTTGCTCTTTGGACATTTATTTTTTCGTCTTTTTTAGTTACCCCGTTTTCTGGAAAGTCTTGTGACCATTTTCTTGAATCTTTAGTCGCCAACAAACCTTAACTTTGCCGTTTGAGTTATTTCAGTGATTTTTAAGGCTTAAAATGTTTGGAAATAGATCGAGGGGGGTTAGGAGATGTCACAGTGTGACTTTGGGTTGGTTTGGACAAACTAGTGTTCGCCGGAGATAGGGTTCCGGTAACACTTTTTGGAATATTCGAGATAATCAGAAAGGATTCGTGGATAAAGGAGTGGAGGTGTGGGATCAGTGGTTCAAGGGGGTTCTGGGGTGGTATTTGGGTGGTGATTGTTGTAAGTGCCGTCTCCCGCCTGTAAGGTTCCGTCAGGGGATTGGAGAGGATATGGAGGCGGCTGAGAGAGATGAGGGAGAAGGAGGGAATGAAATGTTTTTAGGGTTATATGTATATTGATATATTAAAGATGAAATGACTGACATCAACCGTTGGATTAATAGATCAATGGCTCCGGTTGATTGCCATCTAAAACGACACCGTTCGTTTTAATAAAAATTTTAACCTCGTCCGTTGGATTAATCGAATGAACGGCCCAGATCACTTTACATAAACGTTGTCGTTTTATTTATTAGGTGGACTGGGTTATGTGACCATTGGATCATTAATATCAACAATCCAGATTTAAAAGCCCCCAAAACGGGGTCGTTTGGAATTAAGGCTGGGGCTGACCGGGTATTTTTTGGGCCTGGGCGGGTATTTTTTTTTTGGGCTAATATGCTTGGCCCAAATTTTAAATCAACCCATTATTTCTTTGTATTTTCGCATTGTATTTTAACTTGTATTTTGTATTTTATTTTTCTTTTGCAATTTTATTTATTTTCTGATTTTATCTAATTGTTAGGATAATTAAATTCTAGAATTTATTTAATATCTATTTTATAGTAATTTTCAATTAAAACACTAAAATGCTATTTTTATATTTTTCTTTAATTTGTTTCCAAAATGAATTAATACTAAAATTGTAAAATTAAAAATCCTAATGTATATGCATATTTCTGTATTTTTAATATGAATTATTATGCAACTAATTAACACAAAAATACAATAAAATTGTAAAAATAATAAATTTTTTTTTTTTTTTGGATTTTAGGAATAATTTGCTTAGGGCAAAAATCACGTGCTCACAACCCCTCCCAACTGCTTTCCACCACCAGTTTGTTAGCTCCACGGCAGCATGTTACCCCTCCCAAACTTAACTGTTTATTATTGTCCTTCTCTTCCGCTGTATATAGTTGAATTGCACTGGTTTTTTGGTAGTCTGGTCCTAGACTCATCACTACTTCGCTGAGGTTAGGCTAGTCATTTACCAGCACATAGGGTCGGTTGAGCTGATACTACATTATACACTATGTGCAGATCCTGGGGCAGCATCATTTGGACCGTAGATTGGGTGGCTGCCTTCAGTCCACGCGGAGATCCAAGATAGACCTGTAGGCGTCTGCATGCCCTGGCATCTCCCTCTATCCCTTTATCCTTGTTTCATTTTCTTAATTTAGAAATAGTATCATTTATTTTCAGACTTTATATGTAGTATTCTTACAAACATTATATGGTCGACGATGGCTGATTGTATAAGGAAGGCGGCGAGAGAGGTGTTAGGGTTATCTTCGGGCCGCACAGGTGACAACAAAGGAGACTGGTGGTGGAATGCAGTTGTCCAAGATAAAGTGGAATCGAAGAAGACAGTGTACGTGCAATTCGTAGGGAGCTCTAGAGAGGAGGAGAAGAGAGCGAACAGTGAGAGATATAAGGTAGCTAGGAAAGAGGCGAAGAGGACAGTAATGGAGGGTATGATAACAGCTTTTGCTCATCTGTATGAGGAACTAGGGAACAAAGGAGGAGAGAAGAAGTTATTTCAACTCGCTAAGGTGAGAGAGAGGTCGGCTCGGGATCTGCACAAAGCAAGGTGCATAAAAGATGATGACGGCAAAGTTTTGATGGGGGATGACCAGATTAAAAGGAGATGGCAGACCTACTTTCGTAAACTTCTAAATGAAGAAGGGGATCAGGATATTGTGCTAGGTGAATTGAAGAATGCCAACAGCCCCCATGAATTAAGTTATTGTAGGGACATTAAGGTCGATGAGTTCATGGAGGTAATGCGTAAGATGAGGAGGGGCAGAGCTACCGGCCCAGACAAAATTCCGATTGAACTTTAGAGGTGTGTGGGTAGAGCATGCTTGTAATGGCTTACTGGGCTGTTTATTGTTATATTCAAGACAAATAACATGCCTGAAGAGTGGAGGTGGAGTACAATGGTTCTGTTGTATAAGAACAAAGGCGATGTTCATAGCTGTAACAACTATAGGGGTATCAAATTACTGAGTCATACCATAACATTCTGGGAGAGAGTGGCAGAAATGAGAGTGCGAAAGATGGTGTCTATTTCAAATAACTAGTTCAGGTTGATGCTGGTGCGATCTACCACAGAAGCTATCCACCTTATTAGGAGGATGATGGAACAATACAGGTATAAGAAGAAGGATCTCCATATGGTGTTTATCGATCTTGAGAACACGTACGACAAGGTTAATATTGAGGTCCTATGGAGATGCCTATAGGTTAAAGGGGTCCCGGTTGACTACATTAGGGTGATTAAAGACATGTATGAGGGAGCTAAGACTCATGTTAGGATAATAGGAGGTGACTCTGACCATTTTCCAGTTTTTACAAGGTTTCACCAAGGGTCTACGTTCAGCCCTTTCCTATTTGCCCTGGTGATGGATGCCATAACACATCAAATTCAAGGGGAGGTTCCATGGTGCATGCTATTTGCTGATGACATAGTCCTGATTGACGAGACATGATGCGGCATCAACGAGAGGCTAGAGGTTTGTAGACATGCCTTTGAGTCTAAAGGTTTCAGGTTGATCAGTATGAAGATGGAATACCTCGTGTGCAAATTTGGGGCTGAGCCGGTTGGAGAAGGAGTGGAAAAGAGGCTCGACTCTCAAGTCATCCCTAAGAGGGGTAGTTTCAAGTACTTTGGGTCAATTATTCAGGGGACCTAAGAGATCGACAAGGATGTCACACATCGTATAGGGGTGGGGTGGATGAATTGGAGGTTAGCAACAGGAGTCTTGTATGACAAGAAACTGCCACCGTTACTAAAAGGTAAGTTTTATAGAGCAGTGGTTAGGCCTGCTATGTTGTATGGGTCCGAGTGTTGGCCGATTAAAAATTGACACATCCAGAAGATGAAAGTAGCAGAGATGAGGATGGTGAGGTTTATGTGTGGGTATACAAAGATGGACAAAATTATGAATAAAGATATTCGAGAAAAGGTGGGCGTGGCCCCCATAGAGGACAAGATGCGGGAAGCAAGACTCAGATGGTTTGGGTACATTCAGAGGAGAAGCACTGATGCACCAGTTAGAAGGTGTGAGTGGCTGGCTGTGGTAGGCACGGGGAGAGGTAGAGGGAGATCTAAGAAGTATTGAGGGGAGGTGATCAGGTAGGACATGGCACGACTTAGGATTCCTGAGGACATGGCCCTTGACAGGGAATTGTGGAGGTCGAGCATTAAGGTTGTAGGTTAGGGGGAAGTTTGTAAATATTACTACAACGCACTAGAGTTAGACTAGCCATTTAGGAGTTAGTCTTAGGATGCTACTGATCAGCTACTGATGCAGGGCTGTATCTGTGGGATATTAGTATACCTTACATCCTTTTCTCCATCATTTTCGTATTTCCTATATTTCTTATATTGTTGTTATTTTGTTATTTTGTATTATGTATTTTATATTATTTATTATGAGTCTATTGATAGTACTAATATATTGTCTCTTGTTGCTCTCTTGAGCCGAGGGTCTCCTGGAAACAGCCTCTCTGCCCCTCGGGTTAGGGGTATGGTATACGTACATATTACCCTCCCCAAACCCCACTTGTGGGATTATACTAGGATGTTGTTATTGTGTGTAGTATTCTTAGATCATCTGTGGTACTGTGACACCAGTTCTGGGTGGTTTTATATATATATATATATATATATATATATATATATATATATATATATATATATATATATATATATTCAGATAAATTACTGCATTTATTCCCTTTATTGTAATTTTTATTGTTTAAACGTTATTGTTTTATAATTGCTAAAAAGGTATAAAATGGATAAAGAAGTAATTTGCTCAAATAATTGGCTTTCCTAGCTCACATTAGTATGCTCCATCACGAATTCCGAAGGTGAAAAATACGGGTCGTGACATTTATTCATTAGTTAATCACATAACTATATCTAATAATGTAACTCATCATTTATTTTTCTCACATAAATTATATTCTTTTTGTCCCAATTTATATGGAAGTGTTTGACTTGACAAGGAGTTTATAAAATAAAGGAAGACTTTTGATGCTTATGATCTAAAACAAATAATATCATAGAAACTTGTGTGGCTAGAAGTTATCTCATTAAGGATAAAGAGAAAATTAAAGTTGAATTATTACTAAATATAGAAAGGGGACTCACTAAAAAAGGAGTCACATAAGTTGGGATGGAGGCAATATATTTTCTGGGTTCTCACATTTTAGTTGTGATGCAATAAACGCTAAATTCATTAAGTTTTTTTTTGGTATTTCGTAAAACCAAATTCTTATTTTTTTCATTCCACATGCTCATCTAATTTTTCAAAAAATGATGCTCATGAATGCATACGTACATACACCTCTTATTAAGGCTTTTCTTTAGGCCTTGGATGTTGTTGAGCTGCCAATATCGAAATGTAATAAAAAAAATTAGATTTTTAAATTACTTTCCGACTATTTTGGTAGTCAGAAAACGATGTTTTCCTGACAGTGATATAGTATGAGACCATTGTCACACCCCTTTTTTAACCAAACCTCACTAAACCCTCTTAAAATAATAAAAAGATTTAGTAAAGCTTAAAAGAGTTTTTAGTTAAAAATTGGTAAAAATTGTGTTCAAAAGGATTAACTCAATGTCGCCACCTAACATTTGATTATGGCGTGTCAGGTCATCGTTTATCTAAAAATAATTTTTTTTCCTTTCAAAACACTTGAAACTCCAAAACTAAGCCTGCACCAGAGATTCGGGCAAGGTGGTTTATTTGACTCGGAGAGAAGGTGTTAGGCATTCTTCAAGTCCCTTAACTCGTACGGTTGCGTACTCGATCAAGTTGGCTTTTAAGATATTCAATTGAAGTAAAAAAACACAAAAACAAAATAGACACACAAGAAGCTAGAGGTCGTCCTCACCCAAAAAGATAAAAATAAATATTAAAGTTCTATTATACTCTTCCTCAGGTCATCCAATCTCTAGCCTTCATTTACATGTATTCGGGGCATACCCCGGATAAAATATATACAAACTCTTCGTGGCATTCCCCGGTTAAATTTAACTAAGGGAATGACCTTTCGCCTCAAAATCTAACAAATATCCTAAGGCTTGCCTACCCACGTGATGACGGCCTAAGTATGCTCCTACTCGAGAAGTAAATTGTCACGACCCAAAATCCACTAAGGATCTTGGTGGCGCCGGACACCGCTATCAGGCAATGTGACAAAAAATAATTAATTAAATTCTCATTTTAATTATTTATGAAATCCCTTCTTTTATATGTTTAAATTATACATAGAAAATTTCCTTAAATACAAAATGAAACATTTAACAACTTGTAAAAATTTGAACAAACCCATAGACATCCCCAGAACCCGGTGTTACAATTGCATGAGCTATTTCTAAGAACAATACAATACCATATCTGTCCGAAATACGAATTGGACAGAAAATAAATGTAATACACTGAAAGAGACTATACTAGCTGTGGGTCGCCTCGAGAAATGCAGCTCACCTAGTCCCTGTATCATCTAAGATGCTACGCCCAATAGGCCACTATAGACGCATGTGCCTGTGCAAAAAAAATGTACAAAAGTGTAGTATGAGTACGAAAACAATGTGTACCCAATGAGTATCTCGTCTAATCTCGAAGAAGTAGAGACGAGATAGTCGACTTTGACACTTACTAGAGGTCGAATAATAATGTATTATTAATGCGAATAATCAGGGATTTCATAAGAGTGACAGAATTTCAAGTAAGTGACGAACAGGTGAAAGTTCCTTTTTTTTTAATTAAAAATCTCCGGATTCATAATCCATTAGTTTCCAATTATCTCAAGTCGGGGAGAGCTAATATCAATGTCAATAAATCTCCAGGCAAGCAATACAAGCATTTACAAATCATGAACTGTGCACTACTGAGGGTCGAACGGCGCAAACCATAGATGCATCTATTACCCTGCTCGCGAACTATCCTGCGACACAGTCAACATGAAATAAACAATCACCCTGCTCGCAAATCATGCATGCGACGCAGGTTCACATAGAAATACATGCTCAGATAGCCAATTAAGAATTTATCGTGAACATTTATTCAAATAAAAGCCACTTCTCTTTTAACAATTTAAGAAAAATAAATTTAATCCTTTTTTAAATTCATTTACTAATTCGATGTGATTTAAGAAATTCGAGTTGTCAATAAGTTTACAATTAATCCAAGTATGGCATGCTTTTGGGTCTTAGACTACACGGATAATAGCATAATAGTAGCTACGCATGGACTCTCGTCACCTCGTGCGTACATAGCCCCCAAAAATAGAAGCACATAACCAATTAACTCACCTACGGGGTCAATTCCCTCTTACAATGTTAGAAAGGAGACTCACCTCGCTCCGAAGATCCATAACCGGCATTCCACGTCCTTCCGAAGACTCCAATCGATGCACAAACTCCAACGCTAGCCAATAATACTACCAATCCATTAATATATACTTAATTACTCCTAATGATCGAATTCATAGCAATTCCTAACCATGATCAAAAAGTTGACAAAATTGCCCTCGGGCCCACGTGCCCGGTTTCCTAAATTTTTCAAAGATAAAGTTTACCCATGAACTCATAAACTCAAAATATATGATTTCCTCTTAATTCCATACGCAAAATTGTGGTTAAATTCCAAGAATATAAATTCTAGGTCTTTCAACCAAAACCCCCAAATTTCTATTACTTTACATGCTAAAATCCATACATAAACGATGTATTTAACTCAAGATGGATGGGATTAGCTTACCTTATTGTTGATGATGAGAATCCCACGTGGAGATCTCCCAAAAATCGCCCAAGCCAAAAAAATATGAGATAAAATGGCCAAATCTTGTTTTTTAAAACACCTCTCTGTCTCCAACACTTTCCCACCTGTGGTCACTCACCGCTTTTGTGGTTCCGCAGGTACAGCCACACTAACGCATCTTCCTTCGCAGGCCCCCTTTATTTCCACTTCTGCACCTTTTGTTCTGAGATGCAGTCCTGCATCTACGATCCGCACTCCTTTTACCTCTAACTGCTTCTGCGGTGCCCTTTCTCGCTTCTAAGGGGCCGCTTCTGCGGTAAATGCTCCGCAGAAGCAGTTACACCAACAACCAGCCCCTTCAGCTATCTCAAAATTCCTATTTTGATCCGTTAACAACCCGGAATCCACCTGAGGTCCCCTAGACCCAACAAATTATGCCAACCAGTCCTAAAACACATTACAGACATGCTCGAGGCCTCAATCATATCAAACAACGCTAAAACCACAAATCGACCTCCACTCCAAGCTTTATGAACTTTAGAACTTTAAACTTCTACTCTCAATATTTAAACATATCAAATCATGTCCGGTTGACCCCAAATTTTGCACATAAGTCATATTCGACATTACAGACCTACTCCAACTTTCGGAATGAGATTCCGACCCTGATATAAAAAAGTCCACCTCCGGTCAAACTTCTAAAAAACCTTCAAATTTCTATCTTTAGCCAAATGACTACAAAATAACCTACGGACCTCCGAATTCACTTCCGATCACGCTCCCAACTGCAGAATCACCATACAGAGCTACTCCCAGACTCGAAATTCCAAACGGACATCGATAACACTAAAATGCACTTCAAGCCAAACTTATGAAATTTCTTCCAAAAGGCTAACTTCCACAACAGGCACCAAAATGCTCCCGGGGTCATCCAAAACCTGATCCGGGCATACTGCCAAGTCTGAAATCATCATACGAACCTACTAGAACCTTCGGGTTCCGATTCCGAGGTCGTTTACTCAAAAATCCAATCCCAGTTAATTCTTATAACTTAAAGCTTCTAAAATGAGAAATTCTCTCTCCGAACAACTCCGAACTTCCCGGAATTCAATTCCGACCACGCGTACAAGTCATAACAAATGAAACGAAGCTGTTCATGGCCTCAAACCACTGAACGACACGCTAGAGCTCAATACGATCGGTCGGGTCATTACACTCTTTCCTACTTAAACATACGTTCTTCCTCGAACGTGATAAGAACTATGCTAGGGTTGTCTGGAATCACTGTTTAACACCACAAGAACCTACCCGTGTTACCACAACTTAGGTGGGCATTTTTGCTTGATCACTCCGAAGATATCCTTTTTCATATTATCATATAAGCCTTAGACACCAATTCCAACATCCGTAATTCTCTGCCAGGCCTGTTTCCAACATACAAACACCGTATCAATCCCCACACGATTTACCCAAACATGACTGCATACCTTTGCTGAATTCAAACCATGCACCACTTCGCTTATCGGGCCACAATAACATTCTCTGATTGAATTAGCCGAAATTTCCCGAATGTGATGCCCCCAATGCACCTCATGATATATATATAAGTCTTCCTCTAATTCTTACGATACCGCCATGATGGAAGAGATGTGTAGAAATTCATAACCATTTGCCATTAAAAATCATTGGGTCTATTCTCCTGATAATAACCATCACCTCCCTCTAAACCGAATAATGGTCTTCGCTCCTTAATATACTTCATATAATCAGATTGCACTGATTCTAAGTCCAATAATCTTATCTCACCCATTACAAACTGCTCAGGCAATAAGCCACCCCAGACATGATCAAAAGTCTCATATGATGCCACAATGTGCCAATAGGCTACCAATTCGAATGTGGTACGAAAGAAAAATGAACTATGAAAAAGGAAATCCGATTACCCCGCTCGCGAATCATACATGCGATGTGTGTAACATGCTAAAAAGAAACTCCGCTCGCGAATCATACATACGACGCGGGCTCACAGCTAATACAAGATTTCCTCAAAAAAAATGAAAGGAAATACATAAAAACAGATATAGGGAATTGTACTCAACATCACACTATTATGGTGTGCAACCCGATCAAGTCATCGAACTTATATAAGGAGATATACATCGAGCTAAACTGCTTATTACAGCAAGATACTGAATATCAGTTGCAAGCATGCTAGATGCATAATACCATTTCCCTAGGGAGACATATAGCGCTATAAGCCACAAACTCAAGCATAACTGAGGTGGGATATATGATCTGTATCTCAAGAGCCATCCTTCTCATATAACATCATCTCTATGCGAAACCTCAACACATAAGAAATTCACCAAGCCATCTCACAACTCATACTGCACGATATATCATTGCACGAAATAGCTGACGATAAAATAACATCCCGACTACTATTCCATAAGGTGTGCATTGCCGAAACGATCACAACTGTCCTGATATAGAGTCCATTTTCACATTTAAATCCAACCACATATCTCAATCTTATTCTGATCACACTGAACTACGCCAATAACCTTCCATGGGTCCATAATTACCCCCTTTTTCTCATAACTCACAAGAACATCCACTATACCGGAGTAGTCCTCCACTGTCCACAACACAATAAACAAAGTGCCCTTCAGGCATCAATTCTCAATTTTAACGACATCACTACAATCTTCATACTTGGTTTAACTTCCTCAATCACTCAAGTCAGTACATGCCACACTTATACAACCTTTTAGTGGGGCACGCTCCCACAACCTTCTGTAATAGATAACAAGTCTATACATCCAACCACTTGCTGCACTAATGTTGAAAAGCGATCAAGAATCCTTAACCATGATACAAAGCCTCTTTCACAAACATCGATCTCAGTGACACTAAAGACAATTCCACTTACTCTAGAAATCCAAACCCCTTTCCTGCTCATCCGAGCTCGTGACATCCCTGTCAACACCGAACTACAACCTTGATCCATACTTCAAATTACATACCACTCACTGCACCCAATGTGCCAATATACGATAGAACACGATTTACATCATAACTCCGAAAGCACTAATAGACTAACACTTCATCATATAAAAGCTTTTCACTTAACTCACTTCAGGAGAGCCATAGCAACACACATGCGAATTCTCATAACTGTAGAATATGCGAATATCTAAGTAGTGGACTAAGCCACCATAGCCCTTCCGGGATCCGCCTACACATAACAGGCCATAACAGTAGGATACTGCTGAGTGACATCAATTACGGTGGCCGACAGGCCTCACATGTACCGCCACACATCACATGCATAACTTGATCATGCTGAAGGAACTAATCTCTAATACTAATATGCCAACTCAACTATGGCTAACCAATCTATATTCTTTTGATTTACCCTGATTTCCTTAGAAATAATAATAACTCCATCCGCACTCACCCCGAGTGACCTTAAATCACGAGACCAAGCTGTCCCAAATCCCACAAACCATTTCATACCTCCCAACTACTACATTGCAGGCCAAACATCATAGAACATTCTAGGAACCTTCTCATAAGTTGCTACAAAGCTTGATCCTTGATTGTACCTATATGCTCGAAATCATTAGGTACCACACTTTACCCCTTTTAATCGACTAGGACCGTTGTTGAGAGCCACGCGCTCTAACTTGGCCTCGAATATAATCAACTCCATAAATATTCTAACATATGAATACCCTCTCACGGAAGCACCTGGCAGAATCTCTTCCCTTGGAACCCACATCTATACGAAGCACAAATCCTGAATCCTTTCCCAAATATGAACGTGAGCCAACAAGGCAAACCATGGCACACCTTTAATAATTCCTTTGATAAAATTACCACTTATGTTCTTTTCCCGTAGGTGAAATAACCCATCAACATGCTAATATTTAGAAACCTTGCAGGTAGTTAACCATGCGACCCAATCATAGGAGGTGGGACTCTCCACTTAGCTCGAAGCCACTATTACATAACTATGGAATTCACCAGGATTCTTTATCTCTTATTAATGTAACCTTGCACAATTGACCGCCAAAATTGTTGGAATCTTACTGTAAAACTCCTTTTTATACTCTAAATCATCAAACATATTTGCACAACCAATATCTTTGCTGCATACCCAATAGAATTATAACATGGGAGTAATGATAAAAAGTTAAACGGGTACACATGGTAAGTGAATATACAGCTGAAAAGTGAAAGATTTTAATAAAAAAAGGGGATTACTAGTGGATTGACACCCTGTTAAAAGCCTTTTAAGAGCTGGAAAGTAAAAAACATGGGGGTAATAATAAAAGCTCTAGAGGTACAACTGTAAAGAAAAAATAGGTCTGGAAAGGGTTTAAGGTTTGGGTATAAATACAAAGATCAGTAGAGACATTAAAGGGGGGACATTCTGAAAGATTGAGAGCAAGAGAGAATGATGTTTTAAGCAATCTCAAGCTGAAAAACAGAAATATACAAAAGATAGTTTAAGAGTAAAGAGAAAGAGAGAGCTGAAGAAGTTTTGAGTGCTAGAATTTCCCAAAAATACAAAGACATGCCAAATTCCTACTAATTCATTGATTTTGTTTATTGATTTTGAAATTTTCCAACTCTGAAATACTCTCTGGTTCATTTGAGGCTTAATATGAGTTTGATATGAGGTTTAAAATTTCTTCGAAGTTGGTTTTCGGGATTTGTTTTGCACCCTTTGGTTTGATTGGTTTTGCTACATATTTCTTGGAATCTGGGAGCAGTGTTACTCGTTGTTGGTTGCTGCGCTTATTGAATCTCATTTCTTCTTTGTTTCTTCGTTTCACAGGTATTCATCTCACTCTCCAATGTATGAAAATGGATGACCGTGAAGATTGGTCCACTTGAATAGAAATTCATATTGGCATAGTTGTTTTTCAATGTTGTTGCACTTTTGAAGCTGTTTAACTTAGTTTAATTCTCTTCTATTTCTTTTGTTCATCTTGGGTATGGATTGTTGTAATAATCTTAGCTTGGTTGTTCATTGTGGGGCGTCAAATGTGTATGAAAGGTCTTGGTAAATGTTTGACATAGCTTGAAAGATGTATGTATGTGACGACCTGACCTGACATCTCACGTGTTATTGCTCAATTTCCCCCATTTCATGCTTCTTATATTTTGTTATCGGTATGTGGTGTGTTAGAGTTGATTTGGAGTGATTTTTGATAAGAAATAAGACACTTAGTCCCTTTTAAGAAGGCTTAAGTTGGAAAAAGTCAACTGGATATTGACTTATGAGTTAGAGGAATCGGATGTGAATTCTGATGGTTTGGTTAGCTCCGGGAGGTGATATTTGACTAGGGAGTACGATCGGAATTGAATTTGGAGGTCCGCTGTAGAATTAGGCTTGAATTGGAGAAGTTGGAATTTTAGCGAATTCCGATTGATAGGTGAGATTTTAATCCGAGGGTCGAAATTGAATTCTGAGAGTTACTGTAGCTTCGTTAGGTGATTTTGGATATGTGTGCGAATTTTTAGGTCATTCGGACATCGTTTTGTCAGGGTTTTGATCGAATGCGAGTTTTGAAAGTTTTGGTTGAACTTAGTCTTTTATTTGAGGAAATTTGATGATTTTTGATGTTAACGATGGTGATTTGATGATTCGAGAAAGTATGAATAAAGTAATAGATCATTTATGTGCTTTTGGTTGAGGTCCCAGAGGCCTCGGCGTGAATCCGAGTTGTTAAACGGAGAATTAGGAGTTTGTTGCATGTTTGAAGTTGCTGGTTCTGTCATTTCCTCATCTGCAGAAAAGGGACCGCATAGGCGGTTCCGCAGATGCAGCGTGGAGGTCGCACAAGCGATTCCGGGTAGTTGAGAGAGACTCCGCATAAGCAGGAGTTTGACCGTATTAGCGGTGTCCGCAGAAGCGAGTATTGACCGCAAAAGCGATTGTGGTCTATTAGTGAAGCTCCGCAGAAGCGGAGAATTTCCGCAGGAGCAAAAGTCGCAGAAGCGAAATGGGAGCTGCAAAAGCGAAAAAAGGCCTGGGCAGAAAAGGTTTTAAAGTGTTATTTTGTTCCGCAAGTTAAGCTATTTTCCTCCATTTTTGAACGTCCTTGGGAGCTTTTAGACGGTAATTTCAGGGGGATTCAAGAGGAATCAACGTGAGGTAAGAATCTTGGTCTTAAAACATTATTATATTGAGAAATTGGTCTAGAAATTCATGGAGATTGAGCCTAAAACTTATGAACTAGGTCTTGAGCTTTTGATATTTCAAATTGGGATTTGATAGGTCATTTGAGCTTGGATTTTGGGATTCTTGGTATGTATGGACTCGTGGCGAGACGAGTAATTCGGTAGTGTGAGTTTTGTAATTTTTCAAAAAGCGGGCCCGGGGCTCGGGTTTTTTGCTAGTTTCGAGATTTTTGCTATTTCTCGATTGTTTTCGATTGGGTATTGTCCCCTTAGCATATTGTGATGCATTCTCTATGATTTTGGTTAGATTCGATGCGCGTGGAGGCCGGTTTGAGGGGCAAAGGAGTCGCGGGATAGAGATTTCACCTGTTTGAGGTAAGTAATACCTGTAAATGATATCCTGAGGGTTTGAAAACCTGAATTTGCACATCATAGTGCTGTATTGAGGTGACTTGCACGCCGAATATGAGCATGGGGTAGAGCAACATTCGGGACTGACTTGGTCCGTCCTGGTTGTTGATTTTTACCGCGTATTTGACTGAAATTATTTGTTATCATCATAATTTGGGCTGATTCCCATGTTTGGTACTTCTTGCCAACTATGTGAACCCTTCGGTGATTGATATCACTGTTTTTGCATTACTTGCATATTATTTGATCTCGGTCCAAAGTTTAAATATTGTTTGCAAACTCAGACATTTCTCTAAGACTTGAAAACTTAAGCAACATTTTATTGACATTTTGAGCTGAGGTTTATCATGTTAATATTGCCCAATTGGCTTATGTGTATTTCTGGAGAGAGCATGGATCGGGCTGCTCACCGCAGCAGTGTTATAGTGATTTCTGAATATATGGATGGCTCGGGCTGCACGCCGTAGCGATGATATATTGATATTAAGGACGAGAGCCTGTTTGATGCCACGACACGACTGATATTATGCTTGGGCTGTAGGAGGCCCTCCGGATTCTGTACACACCCTAGTGAGTGCCGGATCGGGCTGCGCGCCCCATCGATACTGTATTGCTATTGAGGCCGAGGGCCTGGTTGATGCCATGAGATGGTTGGATTATAGCGCTTCGGCTATAAGAGCCCTTCCGGAGTTTGTACACACACCCAGCGAGCACCGTCGATGTTAAATGGATCGGACTGCATGCCATAGTGGGTACCGGAGTGTACTGTCATATGTATTGAATTTCATTCATACTTTTGTGCATTATTTGTTGTTTGTGTTATTTCTTGAGATATTTGGCTGCCGTGTTGAAATTGTCTGATCACTGTTAAAAAGGATAAATTTGAGACAGTGGTAACAGTGACACTATATGATGTAAACGGGTCAGGTACGAGGGCTGACCAGGAACACGAATATTGCATATAGGGCGAGTTTATGAGCTCAATTGTGCATACTTGTTTGTGCCCGAGTGGCTGACTTTTGTGTTGACTTGCACTACCTGTTCCGCATTTAATTGCTTAACTATGGGAAAATGATATTTTCAAAAGAAGTTTTGAACTGAGTCAAGATATTTTCTAAAGGATTTTCACGTTTTCCCCGTTTTCTCAATGGTTACACTATACCATATAGCATGTTGATTTGCTTTACGTGGTTTATTTCTACTCAGTTATTGTTTACCATTATTACTCACTGAGTTGGAGTATTCACTTTACTCCTTCCACCTCGTGTGCAGATGCAGGTACTTGACCACCCAGTAGCGGGTTTTGAGCTGATTAAAGATTTGTTACCATAGTTGAGCCAGGTGACCGCTAGCATCCACGGCACCAGATCTTCTCCCTTATTTTTATGTTGTTAATGTTACTTTCAGACCTTTTTCCTATTTTTGGACTTGTAGTACTTTAGTGAACTATGTAGTAGCTCATGACTAGTGACACCCCGATGTCAGGCTGTGATGGGATGGTTCCCTATTGTTGTCATTGTTTTCTGTGCTTTTGATTATGCTAATCATGTTTTAGCTTTATACATGTTAAATAACTATTAAAAGGAAGCATTTGTTTTGTTGGCTGACATTGTCTTCACGAGAGGCGCCATCACGATCGGGTTTTGGATTTGGGTCGTGACAAGTTAGTATCAGAGACTCGGTTACTGGGTCTCATGAGTCATGAGCAGGTTTATTAGAGTCTCGTGGATCGGTATGGAAACGTCTGTATTTATCCTCGAGAGGCTGTAGAACCTTTAGGATTTCTTGGAATTCTAGTGGTGCGTACTTGATTTAGCTTGAGATATAACTCTTGAAATTCCTTCCACGCATTCGTATGCGCACATTAGCGCTCAGTATCAGATGTTCCATGATGGCTGGTGATTCCCCCATCAAGGGGCGAGATATAATCTCTGTGAGTTTGATGTTGGGCTAGTCTAGAGGACTTGAGGCCGAATCTTTGCTCATGGGTTGAGCACCAAGGTGCTGATTTTGCGAGCTGGTGTTATGAACTTATATGTTTAGTATTGTCCCTAATTGTGGTAATGGCGGCTGGATAGCTATGTAATGAGTATGTTGGTACTGTGTAATATTTCTATATGACTTGGTAATGATGAAGAAGTCTGCAGGATAGTAGATGGACTGTTAAGTAATCGATTTCTATTGTGGCTTGATGTGTAGCCCGAATTATGGGCATGTGAAGAATATTTTCATATCTCCTAGTTGGAAAGTGAAGTGCATTGCGTGTGGCGATATGAGTTCAGACTCAGGAAGACTAAATGGTTGTGTTACGTGTATGATGGTGGAAGGTGTGCTGAAATACTAAACTGAGGCGAAGCAGGTGGGTTATCTCCTGCGGAGTGTTCTTAAAGGGTATGATTCTTATGTATATGTTAGAAGATCTCATGTGTAATTGAAGGGTACGTGTTGAAATTTGAAAATTTGGGTCGCTTAAGGGACTGGACTCAGTTGATGTGGGGATAAATGCGAGGTTTGCAGAGGATTGCAGAACTGGATAATCTGTGTTTTCACAAACTTGTAGATGATTGAGTTTAATCTCATTGTGGCATCATTAGAGTAAAAGTGTTATGAAATGTTAAGCGTGTCTTGATGTATGGCTTCGATCCAAGTTGGGGAGGTTGCTGTCGATTAGCTGACTACACGGCTTCGATCTATGTTTGTTCCGTTTCGAGATATGCTGGTGGATCAGTTCTGGTTGCAAAAAATGAGCCGAGGATGGCACGAGTGAAGCAAAATTTTGACAGAGGTTATATGTTACTTTGTGGACATGTGGAAATAATAGGATGTCTTGAGATGTTGTTGATAAAGAAAGCTTTGTGTAAAGAGAAGGAAGTTGTTTGGCTGTATCGGAATGGGATCTTGTCCAGCGGGGTCAGAGTGCTAATGAGGCACGGGTGGTTACGTCTGTTTGATCAGATAAATTGTAGTTGAATAAGTGTGAATGCCTTGCGAGAATGGTTCTAATGGGTTCAAGAGTCTGCGTATGTCAATTGAGAGTTCTAAAGTTGCATATGTGGTTAGGAACTGAGTTTCATTAGAAGATGTCAAGACTTGGGGTATTCTATGTGGATTATGGTAATCTATGTGTCCGCATCAGAAAAGTAAAGGAAACAGAGTTAGACTCGCAGTAAGTTCTTCAAGCAGAACATGCGGGAATGAGGTATTTCTGGGAATAATTGAGAGAGTATTCGGTGGCTTGTGGGTCTTAGATAGTGTGGTCTTGTGCTTGGGTCTCGTGTAGTGAGCCTGTGTTGAGGAACTGTGGTGCTATAACAAGAGGGAATATCAAGTTGAAAATGAATCAGAAGAAATTTAGATAAATGGAGTGGCTTGATAACGGGCTGGATCGACATGGTAAGGGTATGCTTAATTCTTAGTATATATTCGAGCTGATGGTTTAGCCCATGTAATTTTGCAGCTGTGCTCTTGCGTTCTGGCGCCTTTCTTAGCGTGATTTGGTTAGAAAGATTCAGTCATGGCAGTTTAGTTTGTGCAAATGAAATTAGGATCAAGTACGATGATTCGTATTCTATGTGGAATTGGAGGCGGAAGTCCTTATATTTGAGCTATTTGTGATGGTGGATCGTGTGTATCGGCACCGTTTGCTGAGTACTGGACTTAGAGGCTCGAGTGAATCTTTCGTTGCTGGTATTTTGGATTTTGGATATGATGTTCAAGTTAAGACTGGTTGTCTCAGTTTTAGATTAATTTTGGACTATTTCGTTATGGGCTATGCCGGAAATGCCATGGTTTGAGTGGCGAGGTGCATTGGGTTATGTTCTTTTGGAGCGGTTTATCTTTTAAAGACCCAGTGGACGGCTGTGAAAGATTGCTTTTCCTAAATGAGCCTTCATGATGGATGTCAGTGCAGAGGTTGCTATTATTGAGCCAGTTCCAGCGTTAAGAGACTTTTTGGATGCATGTTCCAGTATGAGTTGACTCGGTTGTCTATGAATCGTATTGTCGAGGGGTAGTTTGACTCGACCATTGCTGAGCTTATCAGCTATCTGGAGAGATCTATGAGTTGTTTTCTGCATTGCGAGATGTTATGATTTAAGGACTATGGGCACATATGGTGCGATGCTATCGGGATTCATAGTGGAAGTTGAGAGGAAAATCTCAGTTGCGCTTGAGTTTTGTAGCTAATAACGCTATATATAGATGTTGTATACACTCATTATGCTTGCGACCGGTACTCGGTATTTTATTGTAATGAGCAAATTTGGCTCGATGTGCATCTCCTTATGTGAGATATATTTATGGATCAGGTGGCAAGCCGCCATGAGTATGTGTAGATCGGATGGCACGCTTCCATGAGTATATGTGGATCGGATGGCACGCCGCCATGAGTATGTATGGATCGGATGGCACACCGCCATGAGTATGTGTAGATCGGATGGAACGCCGCCATGAGTATGTGTGGACCGGGTGGCACACTGTCAGGGGTATGTTATCTGGATCGGGTTGCATGCCGCAACAGTGTAATGTCGAGAATAGTGTTGCATATGCTATTTGTATTCCTTGCTTCTTGGGTTCTAAGGAAAGTCCGTATTGGGTGCTGCTCGGCGAATGGCGCATTAGTTATGTCCTTTTAGGATTGTATGGTGTATATTACTTGATTTACCATGGGTATAATGATTTGTTAGGGTTCTAGATGTTAATCGTGCGTGATTGTCAATTTTGATTATAGCGACTTAAGGTGCTTCATGTGTAATAGTGTTTGGATACGATCGCACGTTATTGCGAGGCTACGTGGAGATAAGACCCTTCGGAGTAGGTTCAGGTATTCTATTTCTATGATGTGGGACGGGGTTCCGTCCTTGTGTTGTAATGGTATTGATGAGCTAAAGGTACATCTCTTTCGTTTGAGTCATTTTCATGATTTCAGTATGTTCAGACCTTCTCTTATTGATGCGTGTATTATGCAAGTTGTGGCTTAGGCTGCTGTTGAGGTGTCATATCACCAGAGTGGTGTGTTGGACCCGAAGTGATCGTTGGGGGTCATTAATGGATACGAACGAATTTGGTTTCAGCTTGTTGGATTGTTAATATGGAGGTTCGGCTCAGAAATCTGTTGTGGTGGTAGCCAAAAGGGGAGTGACTTCATGAATGGTTGATCTGAGAAATTGTTACAGTTTATTGCATGTTTCATTATTCGTTGGCAGTATATGAAAGTTCTGGAATAAGACCTTTGTTGATAAGAGGTTTTTCCACCGGTATTCGGGTGTTGTGGGCAAATGGTGTGAATAGAAGTTATTGCCTTGAGTGCCTGGGTTATGTAGTATATCATATGATTGCACCTGAGGTTGCATGTATGGGTTATTACAGCTGGTTCTGACTTATTTTGAGTGTAGATGTGAGGTTCCGATCTTGTGTATGATTTCGGAAAGTGCAATGTGGTTCTACGGTTTATGGCCTAGATGGATTGTGAGATTTCAGCTATGTGGTGTTATCGAACCTATGCGAGATAGGGTGGCATGGGATCACCCTGGGTATATGCTTGGTAAGGTTATTCAGCCATTAGTTGGCTTCTAGGACAACTCTGAGTACGCACGAGGATGAGCGTTGGTTTAAGTTGGGGAGGATGCAACGACCCGACCCGTTGTCTCAAGTGTTATTGCTTAGTTTACCTTAATTCATGCTTCTTTATGTTTTGTTATCGGTATGTGGTGTGTTAGAGTTGATTTGGATTGATTTTTCATAGGAAATGAGACACTTAGTCTCTTTTAAGAAGGCTTAAGTTGGAAAAAGTCAACCGGATATTGACTTATGAGTTAGAGGACTCGGATGTGAATTCTGATGGTTCGGTTAGCTCCGGGAGGTGATTTGTGATTTAAGAGTGCAATCGAAATTGAATTTGGAGGTCCGGTATAGAATTAGGCTTGAATTGGCGAAGTTGTGCAAATTTTCAAGTCATTCGGACATCGTTTGGTCGGGTTTTTGATCAAATGCGAGTTTTGGAAGTTTTGGTTGAACTTAGTCTTTGATTTGAGGAAATTTGATTATTTTTTATGTTAACAATGGTGAGTTGATGATTCGAGCAAGTTTGAATAAAGTAATAGATCATGTCTGTGCTTTTAGTTGCGGTCCTGGAGGCCTCGGGGTGAATTCATGTGGTTTAACGGAGAATTCGGAGTTTGTTGCATGTTTGAAGTTGTTGGTTCTGTCATTTCCGCATCTGCGGAAAAGGGACCACATAGGCGGTTCCACAAATGCGGCGTGGAGGTCGCATAAGCGACTCCATGTGGTTGAGGGAGACTCCGCAGAAGCGGGAGTTTAACCGCATAAGCGGTGTTCGCAGAAGCAAGTATTGACCGCAAAAACGGTTATGGTCTATTAGTGAAGCTCCGCAGAAGCAGAGAATTTCCGCAGGAGCGAAAGTCGCAGAAGCGAAATAGGAGCCGCAAAAGCGAAAAAACACCTGGGCATAAAAGGTTTTAATGTGTTATTTTGTTCCGCGAGTTAAGCTATTTTCCTCCATTTTTGAACATCCTTGGGAGCTTTTGGACGGAAATTTCAGATGGATTCAAGAGGAATCGACGTGAGGTAAGAATCTTGGTCTTAAAACATGATTATATTGTGAAATTGGTCAGAAATTCATAGAGATTGAGCCTAAAACTTATGAACTAGGGCTTGAGTCTTTTATATTTCAAATTGGGATTTGATAGGCCATTTGAGCTCTGATTTAGGGATTCTTGGTATGTATGGACTCGTGGCGAGACGAAGAATTCGGTAGTGTTAGTTTTGTAATTTTTCGAGAAGCGGGCTCGGGGCTCGGATTTTGCTAGTTTCGAGATTTTTGCTATTTCTCGATTGTTTTCGATTGGGTGTTGTCCCCATAGCATATTGTGATGCATTTGCTTTGATTTTGGTTAGATAGACGCGCGTGGAGGCCAGTTTGAGGGGCAAAGGCGTTGCGGGCTAGAGATTTTGCTGGTTCGAGGTGAGTAATACCTGTAAATTATATCCTGAGGGTTTGAAACCCCGGATTTGCACATCATAGTGCTGTATTGAGGTGACTTGCACGCCAGATATGAGCGTGGGGTAGAGCACTTTAGGGACTGTGACTTGGTCCGTCCCGGTTGTTGATTTTTACCGCGTATTTGACCGAAATTATTTGTTATCATCATAATTTGGGCTGATTGCCATGTTTGGCGCTTCGTGCCAACTATGTGAATCCTTCGAGGATTGATATCACTGTTTTTGCATTACCTGCATATTATTTGATCTCGGTCCAAGGTTTTAATATAGTTTTGTAAACTCAGCCATTTCACTAAGACTTGAAAACTTAAACAATATTTTATTGACATTTGGAGCTGAGGTTTATCATGTTAATATTGCCCAAATGGCGTATGTGTATTTCTGGACTGAGCATGGATCGGGCTGCGCACCGTAGCAGTGTTATAGTGCTTTCTGTATATACGGATTGCTCGGGCTGCACCCCGCAGCGATGATATATTGATATTGAGGCCGAGAGCCTGTTTTATGACACGACATGGTTGATATTGCGCTTGGGCTGTAGGAGCCCCTCCGGAGTTTGTACACACCCCAGTGAGCGCCGGATCAGGCTGCAAGCCGTAGCGATACTATATTCATATTGAGGCCAAGGGCCTGGTTGATGCCACAAGATGGTTGGATTATAGCGCTTGGGCCATAGGAGCCCCTCCGGAGTCTGTACACACCCCAGTGAGCGTCGTCAACGTTAAATCGATCGGACTGCACGCCGCAGTGGGTACCGGAGTGTACCGTCATATGTATTGCATTGCATTCATACTTTTGTGCATTATTCATTTTTTGTGTTATTTCTTGAGATATTTGTCTGCCATATTGATATTGTCTGATCACTGTTAAAAAGGATAAATTTCAAACAGTGGTAGCAGTGACACTGTATGATGTAAATGGGTCAGGTAACGAGGGCTGACCAGGAACAAGAGTATTGCCTGTAGGCCGAGTTTATGAGCTCAATTATGCATACTTGTATGTGCCCGAGTGGCTGACTTTTGTGCTGACTTGCACTACCTGTTCCGCATTTAATTGTTTAACTGTGGGAAAAAGATATTTTCAAAAGAAGTTTTGAACTGAATCAAGATATTTTCTAAAGGATTTTCACGTTTTCCCTATTTTCTCAATGGTTACACTGTACCATATAGCATGTTGATTTGCTTTACGTTGTTTATTGCTCCTCAGTCATTATTTACCCTTATTACTCACTAAGTTGGAGTACTCACTTTAGTCCCTGCACCTCGTCTGCAGATGCAGGTACTTGACCACCCTATAGCGGGTTTTGAGCTGATTGAAGATTTGTTATCATAGATGAGCCAGGTGATCGCTAGCGTCCGCGACACCAGATCTTCTCTCTTATTTTAATGTTCTTCATGTTCCTATTTCTCGAATTGTAGTACTTTAGTGAACTCTATAGTAGTTCATGTCTAGTGACACCCCCATGTCGGGCTGTGACGGGATGGTTCCCAGTTGTTGTCATTGTTTTTCTGCACTTTTGATTATGCTAATCATGTTTTAGCTTTATAAATGTTAAACAACTGTTAAAAGGAAGCGTTTATTTTATTGGCTGTCCTTGTCTTCACGAGAGGCGCCATAATGATGGATTTGGGTCGTGACAACGTGTCCATAAGATTGTACAACTAGCCTATTTGATCATATTGCTGACAGAAGCATCTTTTAATTTAAGTTATCCATGTGATTGGTATAGAATTCATATGAAAAGGGGATGGTTTTTAGAGGTATCATGGCATCTGTTAACTCCGTTGTATATTGAGAATGGAAATTGATGCTCTGTTTGTGTGCCTTGATCTCCAAATATTTAAGTGATAAAAGGAAGAATTAATCTTTGTGAATTACATCTTGTATTCGTGATACTAATTATTAGAACAAGTATATAGGCACTCTGTTTTGTACTTAAGAAAATTAAGAAAGTTTGACGTCCATTGATTACTGGAAGTATTGCCTTCATGCAAAATTGTGTCTGGGTTCTTTTCTTTTTCCCAGGCAATGATGACATAAAACTTGGAGTGGTGTAATACCATTTTCTATTAGTGGAGAATATATATCTACTAAAGACTTTCACAAGTTGTAGAGAAAACCAAAGGTTATCAATAAAATGAAGTGGATGTTGGCAAATTTCTTAAAAGAAGTGGTTTTTCTTTTTTACACTTTGAATATTAATTTGGGAAAGCCTTGTAATTTTGGTATGAACAATTGATGTGGCAGTGAGAATTTCCATTTGTTTCCTTTTAGTTAATTATAGGTAAGTAGAATTTTAAAGTGAAAGATAGCGTTCCAAATGTGCCACATTCTTTAAGTCAGTAGCATTTCATGGTATAATCCATATGTGTTAGAATGTCTTTATCCTAGGAAAAGGTGAATATACTGTTGGACTCGAAAAATGCGGTTAAATTCTCGACATAGGAAAAGAACTCATATATGCGTAGAATACTTGAGGCGCGCTATGCCAAACAAAACCTCAAATTGCATGACTCTTGTTCTAATTAATATTGTTTTGATCCTTAGAATTCGAGGCATGCCATTTAGCTAAATTCCATGGCCCTCACAAATTACGAATGCAAAATTACTTTAGGCACGTTAGTTAATAATATTACTTTCTTAAACTCGGGTGCGCATTTATGTGACCCAAATCCAAATTTCAACAACGTTATATAAAATGTGTTGCGGACTGCGGGTGTATTTATGTGACACGGCCAAAAATATATTTTAAATAGCGTTGCTATCTTTCTTAAAAAATTAATTAAATAAAAGCAGTCAAAAGTTAAAATTGCACATAGGTTCAAAAAATGCACTAAAATCAGATAATAGGTCAAATTATAACAGTTGAGCGACCGTGCTAGAACTACGGAACCTGGGAATGCCTAACACCTTCTCCCGGGTTAACAGAATTCCTCACCCAGACTTCTGGTTCCCGGACTGTTAAACAGATTCATTATTTTCCTCGATTCAGGATTCAACCGGTGACTTGGGACACCATAAATCTCCCAAGTGGTGACTCTGAATCTTTTATTAACAAATCTCGTTTCGACTGTCACTTCAAGTTGGAAATAACTCCCTTTATTAAACCCTTCCCCAGGGTGTAGTAGGAAAAATAAGGTGTGACAGCTCTGGCGACTATGATGGGGAAAAGAACCCAGAATCTGTGGTTCAGGGTTCAAGAATTCGATCTTGGTATATTTTTTGTATTTAGATTGTATATTATTTGATTTTATTACATGTGTGGGACTAATGTGCAAATGTAGCTTTTACAGCTTTGATATTATTTGAATTGTATATAAAACTATTACGAAAACCTCTCTCTTCTCACCTTCGAGGATGTGCACGCAGGTCGAGACTCCCTATTCTGTTAGCATCATACCTAAAAGTAAGAAAGAGGCCGGACAAGTTAGAAAGCCGAATGGCCTTTTGGTTCCTGGTACGTAGCCCCCTCCTCGACTTAAGTTGTTCCCCTAGGTACACAGTCTAGAACATATGCCCATGTTTTTTAACCTAGAATAACTCAGTCTCATGCCGGATCCCTAGTAGGAATGCTTATATGCCCATGTGCATTTTGACTTAGGGGACTCAACACAGGTGTTGGGTCCATCTAGGACAGGTGTACCCGAAATAATGGACCATCCTGATGCATCCTACCTGAGCATTTGTTTGTTTCAGACTTGCATGCTGACCGGCTTTCGAATATTTGAAAAAAAAGAGAAAAATATATAGCAATATGAGGGTAAAGAGAGTTAATCGTCAGTTTTGAAAAACACAATGTCCAAATAGTGACGAGACTTTGCCTAATTTTTGAAAAAAGGAAAAAAGGGAAAAAGAAAAAGAAAAAAAAACTTTTGGTTTTCAAAAATAGTTTATTTGTTTGTCAATAAGAAAATATTATTTTCAAAATAGAGTTGTGTTCAAAAAATAATAGTCGTTTTATTTTTCGATGAAAAAAAGGGTTTGTATGTTGTTTTCAAGAAGAGTCCGTTTTATTTGCCCGAACAACATAAGTTTGATTCTCACCGGATGTGAAATACATAGGAAACCCCCATCGGGTCAAACTTTTTTTTGCAAAAATGGCCCAAAATAAACAAAGTATTGTTTTTATTATAAATAGGTGAGGTAATGCCAAAAGTAGCCGAATGTTCCTGAAAGGGATGCCGGAAGGCTAATTTTGCATAAACAATCACCTTTGGTCTTTTCTAATTTTTGGCCCAGTTAGCGGGCACAACCTTAAAATCTTCCTCTGGAGGTGCGGAAAGGCCGTATCTGCAAAACTAGCTTTTCGGTTTTAGAATTAGAAATATGAAAAAAGGGTCCATTTTTTATTTTTGAGTTACATAGAATAAAAATCAGGACTGTTTCACTTAATCACCTTAATACATGTGCAGGATGAGCACAGTACAAAATGAAACATTTTCTTTCATAAGTAAGATCCCTTAGGAGTTGCGACTGTGGTGGAACGATTTGGGTAGAGAAGGGCAAGATGAGGTCAAGAAATATTTGGGGGGCCTTCCTGGACTATTTGAAATATACCCAGGGGAGACATCATAAGGGCATTGGTCACATCCTGGGACCTGTCGCACAATGTGTTCCACATTCCGAATTTTGAACTCACCCCGACGTTAGAAGAAACAGTCGGGTATATTGGGAATGCTGAGCTTCCTTTAAGACACAAGTATTTGGTTGCTCTAAGAACCATAGCTATGCAAAGATTTTTGGACTCACTAAAGATAAGCAGAGGGGTACACAACCCGGACTTGGCAGCTGGTTTTTGTACTTTGTTATTCATATACAACATATATGGTCGTATAGTAGGGTTTAACAAGCTGGAGAATAAAATCTGTAGAAAAGGAAATCGCCCTAAATGGGAACAACATAGATGACTCTCTTTTATGGTGGCTTTCCTAGGGCTCCTGGTGTTCCCAAGAAAAGACGGGAATATCGACATAAAAATAAAAGGGGTTGTTAGCAATTTGCTCACTCAGGCCAAGAGCACACTCGTGCCTATGATAGTAGCTGAGATCTTTCGTGCTCTCACAGTCTGCAGAGCCGGGGGAGACTTCTTTGAGGGGTGCAATCTATTGTTGCAAATGTGGATGACCGAACAACTGTGCCACCGTCCCCAGTTCAAAAGCTATGGTTTAACCGAGAAAACTTCTATAGAGGAATTTTATACAAGGATTAAAGGGATCAACTTGCTTGAAGGGTTCACAGGATGGATATCTTACTTTCGGTCCCTCACTGCCAGCCAAATAGAGTGGACGCTGGGATGGTTGCCTATGGACGAAATCGTATACATGCCAGCAACGAGGCCTCATTTTCTTTTGATGGGTCTGAGGAGCATCCAGCCTTATGCCCCGTATTGGGTTTTGAAACAGCTCAGGAGGTGTCGGATAGTACCTAAAGACAAAGATCTCAGTTTCCGGGTAGTTGAGATTGGACCGGATGGTCAATTCCCTGAAGCAACAATCCGCCAGATCTAGAGTGAATGTCAATACCTGGCGGCAAATACTTGTGTACGGGATCGATCTAAAGGAGAAGTTTCACCAGGGTATCATGCTTGGTATAAGAAAGAAATTGCATTCAGGAGGCCTGCCAAAAGACCCCACCTCCAGTATTTCATCGAATCATCATAGGAAAAGTGGGACTGGTTGGCTAAAGAACGTGAGTACAGGGCCACAATAGGCAAACTGGAGAAGCAAGCCATGGAACTCCAGTTTGAAAAGGATGTTCAGGCCGCTGCAGATGAAGGGGAAAAGAAGAAGCTAATCCAAGAAAACGAGGCCCTTAAAACTCAGATCCGAAAAATGAGAATAGCTGTCAAAAAACTGAAAAGGAGTCGGGCTGACCAAAAACTCATAAATGAACTAAAAGGGAAAGCCCGCAAAAGCCAAGAGGACTTGGAGAGATCTGAAGCTAGCATGACAAGGATCCGAGCCAGATGGACAAAGAGTGCAAAAGAGAGGGCACTTCAAATGCAGCAGATGAAGAGAGACTACGAGGGGAGCGTCACTATCCTAAGAGAAATAATATCCACTCTCGAAGATAGGGTATTCAGGCAAGCCAAAGATTTCAGAGCAGATAGGAAACACTGTTATGACCTGATGGCGCGGATGAAGGAACAAATGCATAAGTTTCAAGATCAACTTCATCATAACTCTCCAGTGCTGGAAACCCGGGATCAACAGGTAGGACGATTGCTGCTGGAAAAGAGCAGGACTAGTGAAGGTGTTAGAAACATCGCAGGTTACATTACTGCAAGATGCCGAGTGTGCGAGGACATGACCTGTACCGCCTTTTTTCAGCACTAATGACTTTCGTCAAGAAAATAATGAATGATCTGGAGAGGCTTCAAAGGGATCTTGCACAAAGGCCCACGGTAAGGCCGAATGATGCCTCGTGGGCCCTGGGAAATTTTAGATTATTAAAGTATTCTTAATTTTTGTTTTGAGTCTGTACTTTTGTTAAATTGTAAGTCTATCAGTCAGTCCTTTTAAGTTTTGTTTTGTTCATCCTTTCAAAAGTCTGTAACTTTTTTCAAGTGGTATAATAAAAGTTATTATTCTGTGGAATATTTTTGCTATGTATTTTACACCGGCCACAACTACGCACGGTTTAATTCATGCGGGGACATGATACGTAGGCAATCCATATAAGATTCGACCACCGCTATAAACAAGAAAGAGAAAAGAGAAAGAAAATGAAAATAAATAAAATAAAGGAAAGTTTGAGAGCTGTTACAGAGGGGCACAACTATAATAAGTTGAAATGACGCACTCAATCGAAGCGAAAGGCATGATAGAAATTGTTAAACTTACAAGGTGCATTACATTCCAACGTGCGATTGCATATCTATTAAACAATAAAAACTAACAAGTTTGTTGTTTGTCCAGAAATTTCAAGCAGTTAGTTTACTTAGAGCAGATTGGCACAGTACCATTTTCAGACTAGATCAAAGGGACCAATACAGTGATCATGTCTAGTCCAGAAAGAGAAAGAAGCACTGAGGTAGAAGAGGTAGATGTGCAAGCCATGAAAGTTGAAACTTACAAGTTGAAACAACAAATGGTTGAGATGTACCAAGCCTGGGCGAGTGGTCAGCCAGCACCATCCTATCCTGCTAACCCCACTTTGCTCCCAATACCTGTCCAATCTCGGGACAACTTGTTTCAGACTCATCCCCAAACTTTCCCGCATATCAACATCACCAGGGAATTACCTCTCAGATGCCCCAAATGCCAAAGACAAATCCACACCCTCCATCGCCAATTACCCCTATTTTTATGGCGCCTCCACCAGCCACACTCCACTGGTCTTCCAGCGGGCCTGTGTTCTAAACTCAGGACCAACAGTATTACCCTTCCGAACCCACCTTCAAAGCACCCAAACCGTATCATTACCCTCCTCAGCTTGATAACCCGGTAGAACCTGAAAAGCAACCCAAGAATTCGGAGCAGGAAGAAATGTTTTGAAAAGTAAAGAGCCTGGAGCAATCTTTCCGGAATATGCAAGGTTTGGTTGGCCAAGTCAGTATGGCATATAAGGATTTATGTTTGTTCCCAAATGTTCCTACCAGAAGGGTTCAAAAGCCTAAGTTTGATCTGTATGACGGCCATGGTGATCTTGTTGCACATTTGCGAGGATTTTACAGTAATATGAGATGGGCGGGTGGAAAGGATGAGTTACTAATGGGATACTTCAGCTAATGTTTGAGCGGGTCTACATTAGAATGGTATACACGACAGGACCATGGTAGGTGGTACACCTGGGATGATTTGGAACAAGCATTCGCTAGCCACTTCCAGTACAATCTACAAATCATTCCAGATCGTTTGTCATTGATAAAATTGGATTAAAAATCCGAAAAGAGCTTCAGGAAATAAGGTTTATGTTGGAGGGAACAAGCTGCGAGGGTCGACCCTCCAATGAAAGAAGAAGATATGGTTGACTACTTTTTGCAAGCTTTGGAGCCGACCTATTTTGGTCACTTGGTGATGGAAATTGGCAAATCTTTCAATGAGGTTGTGAAAATGGGCGACATGATCGAGGAAGGACTTAAGTCCAACAATATCATGAGTTAATCGGAAATCAAAGAAACCACTCAAGCCATCCAGAGCGGCACCAGAGGTGTGCTCGGGAAGAAGAAGAAGGTGGAAGTTGCAATAGTAGAGTTGAGAACGTGGCCCAAGCGCCCAGCACTATATTACAACCAGCCACAACCCCACCCTCAAAATTACCACACACTCCATATAGATCACCACAACATTACTACCCACAACCAGATCCCCACTTGTCCGTCCATCATGCACAAGCATACACTCAAACCTCGGCTCACGCATAATGGCATGTGCCGACCCCACAAAATTCATATCCAGCTCCACAAAACACCTACCTACCCCAAAAGCCTACAGAATTCCCACCGGAACAGGTTTCTATCCCAGCCAAGGCTTTAGGAACAAGAGGGCACAGAAACAGAAGCCTTTCACTCCACTGGGAGAATCGTATACCAGTCTATTCCATAGGCTTAGGTAGTTGGGCATGTTGAATCCAATTGAGGCCAAGTTGCCAAACCATCCTCCAAAGAATCTGGACCACTTAGTAAGCTGCGAGTACTGTTCAGGGGCCCCTGAGCATGATACAGACAAATGTTGGAAACTGAAAACCGCGGTGCAAGAACTCATTGATACTCACCAAATCGAGATTCAGGCCTCAGAGGCACCAAATATCAACCAGAATCCACTGTTGGCTCACCATGAGACAAATATGATTGAGTTGATACACAAGGAAGGGGAGCCAAAGAAACCCTCGCAGATAGTGATGATTATTCGGTCCAGCAAAACTGTTTCAAAAAAGAAGGTAACCAGTGGGAAGTCAGTGGTCCAAGGAAAGCCAGTTGTGGTGGCCGAGAAAGTGTCATCGAGCATTATTGCAGTGAAACCCGAACAAGGAAAAGTGGAAGTACCAGGGGTTGCAAGGAAACCTATTGTGGTTCTGAAGGGTGCTCACATAGAGCCTATTATTATCAAGCCGATAACTTAGTTGCCAGTAATCAACAGCAAAGCTGTCCCTTGGAGTTATGAACAAGTGGTTGTGACATATAAAGGGAAGGAGGTCAGGGAAGAAGTGTGTGAAAACAAAGGGCTAACTCATTCGGGAAGGTGTTTTGCTCTCGCAGAGTTAAGAAAGGCCAATCCAGCAGCGGTAAAAAAACTTGTAACCGAGGAAGAAGCAGAGGAGTTCATAAAGTAAATGAAGATGCAGTACTACTCCATCGTAGAGCAGTTAAGAAAGACGCTGGCCCAAATAACATTGCTCTCATTGCTGATCCACTCAGATGAGCACCGCCAGGCATTGATGAAAATATTGAATGAGGCCCACGTCCCTGACAAAATCTCATTGAATCACTTGGGAAGATAGAAAGAAAAATCTTTGAGGTAAACAGAGTTACTTTCTCAGATGATGAGTTTGTAGTGGAGGGCACAGAAAATAACAGGGCACTTTACCTGACGGTGAAATGCGAAGACCCTGTGGTTACACGAGTTCTGATTGACAACGGGTCCATTGCAAATATATGTCCTCTCTCCACTCTGACCAAACTGAAAGTGGATAGTAAAAGAATCCGCAAGAACAACGTTTGTGTTCTAGGGTTCGATGGCGGAGTCAAAGATTCCGTGGGTGACGTGTTACTGGAATTGACAATAGGGCCCGTAGAATTCACCATAGAATTTCAAGTGCTAGGCGTAGCAGTCTCTTATAACCTTTTATTGGGGAGACCATGGATCCATGTCGCCAAGGCAGTGCCATCTACATTGCACCAAGTGGTAAAATTTGAGTGGGAAAGACAGGAGATTGTGGTACACGGTGAAGACAATATGTGTGCCCTGGGTTATGCCATTGTACCCTTCATCAAGGTACAAGACAACCAGGAGCCATGGGTATATCAAGTCTCTGACACAGTACCAGTGGATAAGGTCCCAGAGGGGAAAAGCATCCCAATTCCTAGAATACTGGCCGCAACTGTCATGGTGGCTTCTGAAATGTCAAAAGATGGTTTCATGGAGGGCAAATGTTTGGGTGCTGCTCTCCAAGGCATCGTGCAGCTGGTTTCTCTTCCAAAAAATTTTGATACTTTTGGCTTAGGGTTTGAGCCCACTGTGGCAGATGTGAGACGAGCCCTCAAAATGAAGAAGAAAGCATGGGTCTTGCCAAAGCTGGCCTCAAAAGTTCCTGGGTCATTGATTGGTGCGGATGGAGATTTTGATAAAGGGTTCGAAAGGTTAATTGCCGAGGTTAACATGGTAGAAGCTGGGGAAGGGTCCAGCAAGGCAGATGTGCAGTTTGGGAGACCAATGGCAAAGATCAATAATTGGAGGGCTACTCCTCTTCCCACTAGGAGGGAGTCTTGGTAGTTGGCTCTGATTTTCCTTCATGTTTGTCTGGATTATTCCAGGGTTGTAATCCAGATTTTTTTTATTTTTTGTGTTCGTCAATGTGCGCAAAAGCTTGTTATCCCGTATTTCAATAAAATGAAAGTGTCTTCTTCATTCCTTATTTTTATTTTTAATTTGTTTTCTTCTTTTCTTTTCTGTACAGTTCCTTTTATACTGGTCCTAAAGACATGGCATGCATAAGGAGTCCTCAACCCAGTCTAGAAAATCAATCTGACTCCAAAATTATGGTGCAAGAAATAGATCATGAGTTAGAATACGATGAGGATGAAGCCTTCGAAGAGATTAGTAGGGAACTAAGTAAATTTGAAGAAAAACCCAAGCCCAACTTAAACGATATAGAAGCCGTCAATATAGGGGACGCAGATAACATCAGGTAAACTAAAATAATTGTTCATATTGAATCAAATATCAGGGAAGAATGAATCAAAACACTTATTGAATTCAAAGATGTTATTGCATGGTCATATGACGACATGCCGGGTTTAAGCACCGATTTAGTGGTTGACAAATTACCCACTGACCCAGCATTCCCTCCTATCAACCAGAAATTGAGGTAATTTAAAACTAATATGAGCGTGAAGATTAAGGAATAAATAACCAAATAGCTAGATGCTAAGGTTATTAGGGTCACTCAATATCCTGAATGGTTGGCTAATGTTGTGCCAGTACCGAAGAAGGACGAAAAAATAAGAGTATGCGCTGACTAACGCAATCTCAATAAAGCAAGCCCAGAGGATAAATTCCCACTACCGAATATCCACATTTTGATTGACAATTGTGCAAAACATGAGATAGGATCTTTTGTGGATTGCTATATTTGGTATCATCAGATTTTGATGAATGAAGAAGATGCAGAAAAAACGACATTCATCACGACGTGGGGAACCTATTGCTATAGGGTAATGCCATTTGGTCTGAAGAACGCTAGGCAAAACATACATGCGAGCGATGACCACTGTATTCCATGGGATGATCCATAAACAAATTGAAGTGTACATGGATGATGTGATCATTAAGTCAAAATGGGAGGCCGACCATATCGCCGATTTGAGGAAGTTCTGTTAGAGGCTTCGCAGGTACGACATTAAACTCAACCCGGCCAAGTGTGCATTTGGCGTTCCATCCAAAAAACTGTTGGGATTTATATTCAGCCGGTGAGGCATTGAGTTGGACCCACCAAATATTAAAGCCATCCAAGAATTCCCACCCTCGAAGAACAAAACCGAAGTGATGAGTCTATTAGGAAGGTTGAATTACATCAGCAGGTTTATTGCTCAGCTCACAGAAACTTGTGAGCCTATTTTCAGATTGCTAAAGAAGGATGTTGCAATCAAATGGACCAAAGAATGTCAAGAGGCATTTGACTAGATAAAAGGGTATTTAACAAATCCACATGTGTTGGTTCCACCTGAACCAGGTAGATCGTTGATTTTTTATTTAACAGACTCGGAGAATTTATTTGGCCGCGCACTAGGGAAGCACGACATCACCGGCAGGAAGGAGCAAGACATTTATTATCTCAACAAGAAGTTCACAACTTATGAGGTTAAGTACACTCACCTTGAGAGGACGTGTTGCACCTTGACTTGGGTAGCACAAAAATTGAAACATTATCTGTCGTCTTATACTACTTACCTCATTTCATGCTTGGATCCGTTGAAGTATATTTTTCAAAAGCGTACGCCCACGGGGAGACTGGCGAAATGGCAAATATTACTCACGGAGTTTGACATTGTCTGTGTGACGAGGACTGCAATGAAATCCCAAGCACTGGCAGATCATTTGGCCAAAAATTTGGACGATGAACAATACGCGCCTTGGAGGACGTATTTTGCTGATGAAGAAGTGATGCATATTGATGAGCTAGAATTGACTGAAAAACCAGGATGGAAGATTTTCTTTGATGGGGCGGAAAATATTAAAGGAGTTGGAATATGAGCGGTACTTATTTCTGAAACAGGTCATCACTAGCCTGTTACGGCTCAGCTTTGTTTCTATTATACCAATAACATGGCTGAATATGAGGCATGCATTTTGGGTTTGCGGTTAGCTATAGACATGGATGTTCAGGAAGTTTTGGTCTTGGGAGACTCGGACCTCCTGGTACATCAAATCCAAGGAGAATGGGAAACACGGGATTTGAGGCTCATACCGTATCGACAATATTTGCATGATCGTTGTTAATGGTTTTGATCAGTAGAGTTTAGGCATATCCTATGAGTGCGTAATGAGGTTGATGATGCTTTGGCTACCTTGTCAGTAGTGTTGCACCATCCGGACAAAATTCATGTTGACCCATTGCATATTCAAGTCCATGGTTAGCATGCTTACTGTAACATGATAGAGGAAGAACTTGAAGGCGAACCATGGTTCTATGATATCAAGGAACATATCAGGATGAGAGTATATCCGGCACAGGCGACAAGAGATCAAAAGAGAGCCATTCGACGGTTGGCAATTGGGTTTTTCCTCAGTGGAGGAGTGTTGTATAAAAAAACACCCGATCTTGGACTGTTAAGTTGCGTAGATGCTAAACAAGCTACGGCAGTCATAGCAGAAATACATTCTGGAGTGTGCAGACCGCACATGAGCGGATATGTATTGGTGAAGAAGATCCTTCGAGCAGGATATTATTGGCTCATTATAGAGCGAGATTGTATCAGCTCTGTGCACAAATTTCATCAATGCTAGATACACAGAGATTTGATTCATTCTCCGCCATCGAAATTGCACACAATGTCGGCACCATGGCCCTTCGTTGGTTAGGGCATGGATGTCATTGGGCCCATTGATCTAGCAATATCCAACGGACACAGGTTCATTCTGGTGGCCATTGATTACTTTACCAAATGGGTTGAGGCTAAAACCTTCAAGTCTGTAACCAAGAAGGTAGTAGTTCATTTTGTACCCTCAAATATCATCTGTCTATTTGGAATCCCAAAGGTAATCATCACAGATAATGGTACTAATCTTAACAGCAACTTGATGAAAGAAGTATGCCAGCAGTTTAAGATTACGCAATGCAATTCCACCCCATATAATCACAAGGCGAATAGAGCAGTTGAAGCACCTAACAAGAATATAAAGAAGATATTGAGGAAAATGGTCGAAATTTCTAGGTAGTGGCATGAAAAGTTACTATTTGCGTTGTTGGGCTATCGCACTACTGTTCGTACTTCAGTAGTTACAACTCCTTATCAGTTGGTATATGTCACTGAAGCAGTGATCCCTACGGAGGTTAAAATCCCGTCCCTTTGGATTGTCGTCGAGGCTGAGATAGACAATGATGAGTGGGTAAAAACCAGTTTGGAGCAGTTGAGTTTAATTGATGAAAAAAGATTGGCAGCCAATTGTATCAAAAGAGGATGGCAAGGACATATAACAAGAAGGTGTGTCCAAGGAATTTTGAAGTAGGGCAGCAAGTGTTGAAAAGGATTCTTCCACATCAAGCTGAAGCAAAAGGCAAGTTTGCCCCGAATTGGCAAGGACCGTTCATCGTAACCCGAGTATTGTCCAATGGTGCTTGGCTTTTAACAGATATTGTAGGAAGATGCATAGATATGGCTATCAATTATGATGCAGACAAGAGATATTATATATTATTTCTGTAGTATAATCATTGATTGTCTGTACTTGGTATTATCTCGAAGGTTGAAATGATGAAGGCAATTTGTTTTGCTATCTAAACACTTTACCCTTTGTTCACCCTTTTGAGCCTTATTTATTTTTATTTCGTACCCCTCTTTTGGAACCAATAGCCAAAAAGGAAGGAAAAGATACAAAAGAAAAGAGAAAAAGAAAGTAAGGAAAAAGAAAAATAGAAAAGAAAGATAATAATAAATGAAAAGAAAAATTATAACAACAAGGAATTACGGTGAACTACGTTTGACCTGATTCCTTTCAAGGATACATAGACAACTTCACGGCTCGGTCATAGGGAAATAAAACTTGAAAGATCCCCAAGCAAGAAAACTGGGGCAGAAGTTATGTTTGTAATAAGAAAGCTGGTTCCAAAAGTTGTAATTGTAACCCGTTAGATTTGGTTTGAACTTTTTGATACACTTTTTGTCTTTCCAAACTTATCCAAGAATCCATATTAACATCCAAAGAAAGACCTCCCCATTAGCCTTCGAGAGGTGTCAGGTCAAGCAAGTATAGACAATGCATACCAGGGGCAATACTCCGATTTTTAAGCAAGAAAATGAAAATGAGAGAGTCTTATTAGTGAAAACCCGCAAGGGCACTGTAAGGCAATGTAAACTGAGAGAAGTCCAAAAATAATGAGAGAGTTTTATTGGTGAAAACCTTCACAGGCACTATGAGGAGACAAGGAATTGAGAAAGGAACAAATGAGTTAAGGTTGATGGTGAAAGATCCGACGAGGCATCAAGTTTAACGAAGATGGGGATTCAGCAGAAAGAGTTAGACTGGGGAAAAAAATCTTTGAGAGACATATTGAGACAATTGGGAAATTGATTGATTGAATAGGCTGGGTTGAATAATCCGAAATGAAAAACATGATCATTGGGGACAATTATCCCGTTTAGATAAGTCTTTTTCCTTCTTAAGACAATCTTTTAAAGGAAGATTTTCTTCCTTATTTTTATTTTTTGAAATCATCGTATTTCATTTCTTTTTGTCAAGACTTTTTCAATAATAGTTTATTTTTAACAAATAAGAAGGATTTTCAGAGTTTACCACCAGATTCCAAAATGGTGCAAAGCAAAGTGGGGCTAGGATATGCCGAAGAGAAATTGATGGGATGTAAGAGTTGTCATTGATAAACCAAATGATAAAGTGGTGGAGATTCCGTGAAAATATGGGATTGGATAAAAATAATAAAAGGGGAATGAAACAGCTGAAAAGTTTCAGACAAGAAGGTTAAAAGGGGAAGGCAATAGTTGGAAAGTTTCAGACAAGAAGGTTAGAAGTGGGAAGGCAACAGTTGGAAAGTTTCAGACAAGAATGTTAGAAGTGCGAAGCAACAGTTGGAAAGTTTACTGATAAGGATGTAGTCAGAGTATTGTAAAGTCTTGACCAAGTTCAAGACAGTCGAACCAAGTAGAACACGGAAAGGAGAAGGAAAAACCGTCCCCAGCAAAAGTATCACAACCAGCACCATATTTTAAACTGATGAGATTTTTCTTTGTTTGAAACAGGGGCAGAAAATTTTCTTTGTTTTGTCTATTTTGCTGATATTAGGAGCCCTCCTGAAGAACATAGGCGTACCTATTAAAATTTGAAGTCAGGAGCCCGCTTGGAGAACAGAGGCATACTTTTTAAGTTTCAGCAGTCAGGACCAGGCCTGAAGAACAGAGGGAGTATAATTCAAAATTTTAGTTTTTAAATTTTATTAATATTCGGTAAGGATGATACGCACCAGTTATCAAACTTGGGCAAAAAGGTTTCTTTGTTTTGTCAATTTTCTTGAAGTCAGGAGCCCGACTGGAGAATAGAGGTGTTACCTTTTAAAGTGTTGAATTCGGGAGCCCACCCGGAGAACAGAGGCGTTACCTTTTTAAGTTTTTGAAGTCGGGAACTCGCCCAGAGAACAGAGGCATTATCTTTTCAAGTTGTTGAAGTTGGGAGCCCGCCCGGAGAACGGAGGCGTGCCTTTTAAGTTTTGCAGTCGAGAGCCCGCCCGGAGAACAGAGGCGTACCTTTTTAAGTTGTTGAAGTCGGGAGCCTGCCCGGAGAATAGAGGCATTATCTTTTTTAAGTTGTTGAAGTCGGGAGCCCGCCCGGAGAACGGAGGCATTACCTTTTAAGTTTCGAAGTCAGGAGCCCTCCTGGAGAACAGAGGTGTACATTTTAAAGTTTTGAAGTCAGGAGCCCGCATGGAGAATGGAGGCGTACCTATTAAGTTTGGAAGTCAGGAGCCCGCCTGAAGAACAGAGGTGTACATTTTAAAGTTTTGAAGTGAGGAGCCCGCATGGAGAATGGAGGCGTACCTATTAAAGTTTTGAAGTCAGGAGCCCCCTTGGAGAACAGAGGTGTATATTTTAAAGTTTTGAAGTGAGGAGCTCGCCTGGAGAATGAAGGCATACCTGTTAACATTTTGAAGTCAGGAGCCCACCCGAAGAAGAGAGGTGTACATTTTAGAGTTTTGAAGTCAGCAGCCCGCGTGGAGAATGGAGGTGTACATTTTAGAGTTTTGAAGTCAGGAGCCCGCCTGGAGAACAAAGGCGTACCTTTTGAAGTTAGGAGCCTGCCTGGAGAATAGAGGCATACCTTTAAAAGTTTCAGAAGTCAGGAGCCCGCCTGGAGAATAGAGGAATACAAGTAAAGAAGTCAGGAGCCCGCCTGGAGAATAGAGGAATACAATTAAAGTAAAGAAGTCAGGAGCCCGCCTGGAAAATAAAGGAATACATTTTATGTTTCGAAGTCAGGAGCCCGCCTGGAGAACAAAGGAAGACGACGATAATTAAGAGAAGACATTTAAAGGATTAGTAATACGTTACTCGCCTGGAGAGCAGAGAAATAAAGTTCAAGTCAAGAAGTCTGTACAAGACAGCAACAAAAGAAATGTTGTAGAGAAATACAAGTCGTCAAGGCAACAACGGTCGCAGAACAAGTCCAAGAAGGAGTATTTGTAATTCATAGGCAATAGTTTAGTCTAGCCTCTTATTTTTCTTTAGCATGGTGCAATAAGGGGTCATCAAGTAGTAGTAGTAGTAGTAGTAGCAGCAGCAACAGTAAACACAGCTTCATGGTAGTCCCTGCTACCAAACTTCCCGAACTACATTGACCTGATTTCCTTTTAGCCAGGGATATGTAGGAAACCTTTGAAGCAGAGGTTCGGTCAAAATCTTTCAAAAATGCTTCCCACGGAGTATCCAAACGGGCAAAAATTGCTCGTATCCACTGAATTTATCTTTGCCCAAAAACTCTTCGTATTTTCGGACAAAGAGGGGCAGATGTGAGCACGTGATTTTTGCCTCACACGAATTACTCCCAAAGAATTCAAAACAAAATAATTTCATTTGCTTTGTGGGCAATTTTGTGATTTTTTGTGGTATCTACAATTATTGTTTGCATTTATGTGCATGCATGTTTTTTGATCAATTAACAAGAAAACACAAAAATAGGTTGCATCACATTTAGGATTTAATTTTACGATTTTTAGTTAAATATTAAATTATTTTTATTATAAAACGAAGGAAAAAAATAAAAAATAAAGCACTTTAGTGTTTAGTTGTGTGATTTGGTATTTAAGTATTTATGTTAATTACTATTTAGAGATAATTAGCGTTGGTTTTATAATTTAATTCGGATTATTTTTTAACAAAATTTTGAAAGAAAAGGAATAAATAGAAAAGAAAAAAAGAGTTGAATGAAGAAGAGACTGGATTTGGGCCAAAAACTGGGTGGCCCAAACGAATTTAGCCCAAAATCAACCCCCCAACCCGGTCCAAACATCTGATCCCAGAGACGTTCGAAATGATATAGTATGGTGAGAATACTACGTCATTTCAATGTCAATCAATCCCAGCCCTCCATTTAATCCCCATAAAACGGTCCAAAGACACCCTCAAAATCCAAACCCGACCACGACCCATTTTGCATTTGAGACAGATCAAGTCTTCAACTTAACCAAACGGTGACGTTTTAACCGTCCCCTTCATCTTGGCTGTTGATCTCATTAGATCGAATGGCTTAGATTGGTCCACCCCTCCCGTATATAAGTTCCCAAATAGAACCCGCCCCCCTTAAAACCCCATCTTCCTTCGTCTCTACACATCTGAGACCAAAACGTTACACCACCCTATTCTGCCGCTGGAAATCGCCTCATGGCGGCGGAAAACTAAAAAACCACCCCACCTTAACACCCCAAGATAACCTCGACCTCCTCTTCCCAAATCTAAGTCCCCATTCCTTCGAATATTCCTGAAACGTGTTGAATCTCCGATATAAGCCATGAACCCTCGCGCCACCCTCATATTCTTCGGTGAAGGCGTCAGCCTCAATCAACCCCAATGATACACCCTAGAGCCTCCCTTATCTCCTCTTTTCAAAAATCCAACTAGTTACCCTAAAATAATACTAGAACTCTTCGAATCTTAATTCGAAAATCTGAACCCTAGCAGCCGTCACCTCCAAACACCTCCAAAACTGCACCCCTTAACCACCCATACCCCCTTTTTCCCAAATACTAACTCCATTTCCCTTGACCATGGCATGAACTTTTCGAATTTCAAATCTAGGTTCGAGCCCTAGAAGCCATAGCAAGTTCGTTCATGCAAAGGCTTCCCTCGAAGTTTTCCTTAGCATTCAAGGTATATTTAGTCCTGAAATAACATAGTTCGATTGTTTATTGGCAAAGAACAAGCGGATGATGTTATTTATGGATTAAATTAGATGTATAGTCACGAGGTCAAATACGAATTCATTACGGTAAGTTCTTCTTCTGTTCTCGAGCTTTGTTTGGCATTTCAAACTTCACCTCTTCTTCCTTTCTTCTATGTGTATTTCCGATTTAGTATACCTTCTTACTAGAATAGAGTTTGAATTTAGAACCTAATTTCTATCCTCTAGGTTAATTTGCTTCTGGTGTAGTTATTTCTATTAATTTCAATTTCTTTTGCTAAATTTATTTGGTCTTGTATGCTTTGTTTTTGATTTTTTGGTTGATTAGTTAGCTTCTATATTTAATCGTTAATATCTTCACTTGCAATCTGGATAATTAGGATTTCAGTTTTTCATCTAACGTTTAATCGAATCGGTTAACTTGTGTTTAAAGGTATGTGTTCTGAATTCAGCGTGGTAATATTTCCCTGGTATTGTGATTCCATCTCCGTGTTGATTGTGTCAAAGGTCGAATGAAAAGTAGATTTATTCATTGATCATCTCTTTCTAATATCAATCCCGATTGTTAATGTGTAAGTTGTTTGCTGATTCTATTTTTTAGAAAACTGATACCATTTGGTTATATTTGCCTAGAAATTCTATTTAAGACAATTGTTAGTTAGGACTGTCAGATTGAATACTTAGGGGGTAATTTAGGTAGTCTAGCCTAAGGGAATTTCATTAGTTAATTAAGAAATGAAGGGATCAGTAGGGGCATTACAGTTTGTTAAATACCTTTAGAGGTCTAATTAACAAATGAAAAGGGGGACTGGTGGGTTGGCTGAGTNGCTTTAGAAAATTAAGAGAGTGACGTCCATTGATTACTGGAAGTATTGCCTTCATACAAAATGGTGTCTGAGTTCTTTTGTTTCTCCCAGGCAATGATGACATAAAACATGGAGTGGTGTAATACCATTTTCTCTTAGTAGAGATATATCTGCTAAAGACTTTCACGGGTTGTAGAGAAAACCATAGGTTATCAATAAAATGAAGTGGATGTTGGCAAATTTCTTCAAAGAAGTTATTTTTCTTTTGACACTTTGAATATTAATTTTGGAAAGCCTTGTAATTTTCGTGTGAACAATTGAAGTGGCAATGATAGTTTCCATTTGTTTCTTTTTAGTTAACTATAGGTAAGTAGAATTTTAAAGTGAAAGATAGCGTTCCAAATATGCCACATTCTTTACGTCAGTAGTATTTCATGATATAATCCATATGTATTGGACTGCCTTTATCCTAGGAAAAGGTTAATATACTGTTGGACNTAACATGGGAGTAATGATAAAAAGTTAAAGGGGTACACATGGTAAAGGAATATACAGCTGAAAATTGAAAGATTTGAATAAAAAAGGGAATTACTAGCGGATTGACACCCTGTTAAAAGCCTTTAAGGACCTGGAAAGGCAAAAACATAGGGGTAATAATAAAAGGTCTAGAGGTACAACTATTAATAAAAAAGGGGGCTGGAAAGGGTTTAAGGTTTGGGTATAAATATAGAGATCAGTAGAGACATTAAAGGAGTGACATTCTGAAATATTGAGAGAAAGAGGGAATGAAGTTTTAAGAAATCTCAAGATCAAAAATAGAGATATACAAAAGATAGTTTAAGAGTAAAGAGAAAGAGAGAGCTGAAGAAGTTTTGAGTGCTAGAATTCCCCAAAAAATACAAATACAGGCCAAATTCCTATTGTTTCATTGATTTTGTTCATTGATTTTGAAATTTTCCAACTCTGAAATACTCTCTAGTTCATTTGCGGCTTAATATGAGTTTGATTTGAGGTTTAAAGTTGCTTCGAAGTTGGTTTCCGGGGTTTTTTTTGCACCGTTTGGTTTGATTGGTTCTTTACTGCATATTTCTTGGAATCTGGGAGCTGTGTTACTCACTGCCGGCTGCTGCGCTTATTGAATCTCATTTCTTCTTTGTTTCTTTGTTTCCCAAGTATTCATCTCACTCTCTAATATTTGAAAATTGATGACGGTGAAGATTGGTCCACTTTAATAGAAATTCATATTGGCACAGTTGTTTGGTCCATGTTGTAGCACTTTCGAAACTGTTTAGCTTAGTTTAATTCTCTTATATTTCTTTTGTTCATCTTGAGTATGGATTTCTGTAATAATATTAGCTTGGTTGTTCATTGTAGGGCATCAAATGTGCATGAAAGGTCTTGTTAAATGTTTGGCATAGTTTGAAAGTTGTACGTGTCCATAAGATTGGACAACTAGCCTATTTGTTTATATTGCTAACAGAAGCATTTTGTAATTTAAGTTATCCATGTGATTAGTATAGAATTCATATCAAAAGGGGATGGTTTTCAGAGGGATTACGGCATCAGTTAACTCGGTTGTATATTA
>MU762410.1:55071-74010 GCA_026770625.1 Nicotiana glauca
TTAGCTTCGGGAGGTGATTTGTGACTTAGGAGCGTGATCGGAAGTGATTTTGGAGGTCCAGTGTAGAATTAGGCTTGAATTGGCGAAGTTAGTATTTTGGCGAATTCCGGTTGATGGGTGAGATTTTGATCCGAGGGTCGGAATGGAATTCCAAGAGTTTTTGTAGCTTCATTGGGTGATTTTGGATATGTATGCAAATTTTTAGGTCATTCGGACATTGGTTGGTCGGGTTTTTGATCGAATGTGAAATTCGGAAGTTTTGAAGAAACTTAGGCTTGAATCCGATGTGAACGGACGGTTTTAGCGTTATTTGATGTGTTTTAATGATTGGAACAAGTTTGAATGATGTTATGGGTTATGTTGGTGCTTTTGGTTAATGTCCCGGGGGCCTCGGGATGGTTTCGGATGGCTAACGGGGAGTTTTTGGAATTTCATACAGTTGAAGGCATGTTGTTTCTGGTATTTTCGCTTCTGCGAGTCTTGGACCGCACAAGCGGAGCCACTTAAGCAAAGTTGTGATCACAGAAGCGGCAAGGAGATGGAAGGCAGGTTCCTCTGAAGCGGAAGAGCGGACCGTAGAAGCGGTACCGCTAGTGCGAAAGTAGAACCGGAGAAGCGAGTTTTTTAAATTTAATGAAAACCGCAAAAGCGAAAATTTGGCCGCGGAAGCAGTCCCGCATAAGCGAAAGGGGGACCGCAGAAGCGAAATATCGCTGTGTGCAGAAGGGTTAATATCATTATTTTATCCGCGAGCTTATGTCATATTTTCTCCATTGTGGAGCGATTTTTGGAGCTTTGGGCGAGAATTTTTGAGGGTTTTGACTGAGAATCGAATGGTGGTAAGTTCCTTGGCCTAATTATTAAATTTTATGGTATAATTAGCATTGAAATTGGTTGAATTTCATTAAAATAGGGTAAAGCTAGGGCTTGAGTTTTAATATTTCAAATTGGGATTTTATAGGTCATTTGAGCTCGGATTTGGGAGTTGTTGGTATGTATGGACACGTGGCGAGATGAGGAATCCGGTAATGTAAGTTTTGTAATTTTTTGAAAAGTGGTCCCGAGGCTCGGCTTTTGCTAGTTTCAAGACTTTTGCTATATTTCGATTGTTTTCGATTGGGTATTGTTCCCTTGGCATATTGTGATGTATTCGCTCTTATTTTGGTTAGATTCGACACACGTGGAGGCCGATTTGAGGGGCAAGGCATCGCGAGCGAGGGATTTCACCGGTTCGAGGTGAGTAATACTTGTAAATGATACCCTGAGGGTTTGAAACCCCAGATTTGCACATCATAGTGCTGTATTGAGGTGATTTGCATGCCGGACATAAGTGTGGGGTAGAGCACCGTTAGGGATTAGGACTTGGATCATCCCAGTTGTTGATTTTTATCGCGTATTTAACTGAAACTGCTTGTTATCATCATAATTTGGGCTGATTGCCATGTTTGGGCTTCGTGCCGATTATTTGAACCCTTCGGGGATTATTTTCACTTTTTGTTTTCCTCACTGTTTTGACTTATTACTTGAACTCAGTCATACTGTTTCTCCACTACTTTACAACTAAGCCACTTTTACTCAGATTGAGTCTTAAATGATATTTTGGGCTGAGGAGTACTGTTTTACTAGTGCTTGAGGGGCTTGTAATGATATTCTGACTAACTGGGGCCGAGGGCCAGATGTGAGGATACACTGATGGATGTGAGGCCTAGGGCCAGGATGTGAGGGCGATATATGGATCGGATTGCACACCACAGTAGTATATTATATGAATCGAACTGCACGCCACTGTATTATATTATATGAATCGGACTGCACGACACATTATGTATATATTGGATCAGACTGCACGCTGCAGTGATATAGCACTTGGGCTGTAGGAGCCCCTACGGAGTCTGCACCCCTACAATGAGCACGGTTACCCATAAGGATTGGGCTGTACGCCGCAGCGAGCTATGGATCAGGCTGCACGCCGCAGCCCATATGTGGATCGGGCTACGCGCCACAGCGGTTATTATGTGATAGTGTTTCTGAGAGGCATTTGAGAGAGAGGGGGAGAGCCCGAGGGGCCGAGAGTGTTGTGGAGAGTGATCCCGAGGGGCTGGTTCAGTTTGAGATATTTCCCGAGGGGCGAGCTTTTACGTGCTCATTTTGCATACTTGTTGCCTTCTTCGTGTTATACTGTGGTATTTCTGCCTGGGGGGTGGATTTTCTGTGCTAATCAGCACTAACTATTTTGAAACTATTTTCGTAATTATTGAAAAGACCATTTTCGAAAGAGATTTGAACTGGGCCAAAACATTTCTAAAGGTTTCACGGTTTTACTGTTTTGTCATAGGGTTGTACTGATCTATATAGCATAATGGAGTGCCTTACGTGATTTCTTGCTGCTCAGTTATTATTTATTTTTATTACTCATTGAGTTGGAGTACTCACTTTACTACCTGCACCTCGCGTGCAGTTGCAGGTACTGTTCACCCGGTAGCGGGTTATTAGCTGATTGAAGGTATTACTAGCACGGTGACCGCCATCGTTCGCGGCATCAGACATTTTCTTTAAAATTCGGGAATTTATTTCTTGTATATTATTGGCCCTGTAGTTGTGTCCAAGTTTTGTTTAGATGCTCATGACTTGTGACACCCCGGTCGGGTTGTGTTGGGTTGTAAATACTGGTTATTATCGTCGTTGAGCTGTAATTATCTATTCATTTATGTTTAATAATTGTTAAAGAGACAATTTGGTTTAGTTGGCTAGCATTGTCTTCATGAGAGGCACTATCACGACTGGGTTTGGAATTTTGGCCGTGACATTTTTGCCGATCAAAATTTGGATCTAATTTTGGAATGCGATTGAAACCTCAATAAACAACGTCGATCTCGACCATATCTCAATCACGACTTCCAACAATTGAAAGGAAACCCCTGAAAACGAGCCAAACAAAGCTCGAACCAAATTCATACAAGGAATTTTAATGCTTAATCATTTCCTTTCCCTTTTATTGTCACTGGGGTCGTTAGGAGTGAGCAGGCAGAGAAATTTCAATTGAATAATCACAGTAGACCAAACAGTGGTAGAAACGAGGAAATTCGTCGAATGTCGATTCTCGGCCAGATTTGAGCAGGCTTGAGGGTTTCCAGCTGGATCCAACAAATTTCAATGCACACCGTTGGTTTATTGAGAGCTCGCCGGTGAAGCAGTTGTAGCAGAAGAAACGGAGATGGCAGCGACAGTTGTTTTTTGAGTAAGGGAGATGGGTGATGGTGGCAGACGGCGGCTGGAATGGGGTGTTCTAGTGTTAGGTATTTTTCTTAATGTCTTGGTTGAAGAAGAAGAAGGCAACCATGGGTGTGAGTCTGTTTTTCGCTGGTCGTTCGATTGTGGCTAAATGGGAGCAGTTTGGTGTAGCTGGTCCAGTGGCAGCTGGAGGAATGAAGGTAGATGGTGTTGTACGGCGGTGGCTGCTCCTATGGTCTATTTTTGTTTAGGACGCCATTGATTCTAGCGGGCTAATAGTGAAGAGGGCTGGCATGGCGCTGGAATGGGAAGAAGCAGAAGCGGTGGATGGGTGTTTTGGATGAAGGGGGTTGCTAGTTTGCTGAGAGGAAGGAGAAGGGTCGTTTGGTTAGTGTACTGTTGTTGATGGCTGTGGTGGTCGCCGGCAAGAGGGGACAGCGACAGCAGTGGGATTGGCTCGGCGGCTGCTGTTGTTGTTTTTAGTCTTTAGGTTTTTTTTGGTTCAAGGTTGGGAAGAAGATCCAGTAGCTAGGGTTCCCTCCTGTAGGGTTCTTGAAAATTCTGAAGAAGATGTATTTTTTTGTCTCTCTAATAGAAATGATGGTGGCCTTTATATAGGGATAGAATGAATGGCTTGGATTAATTTCTAAAAAATGGTTGATGGGTCAAAAGATTGGGCTCAGATTTGGGCCTCTATTTGGGCTAAAATTGTCTTTAAAAATGGCTCTTTAGCTTTACAAGACTAAAAATGTTGATTTCTTTCCAAAAACAATATACTATAAAATTGTAAAATCATTACTTATTAATCAAAACAAACTACATTATGACATGAAGTTATATATATTGGTATTCTCAAAGATTATACTAAAAATAAAATGGGTTAAAAATAATACGTTTCTAAAAATACCTAATACTACATTTTTATTTTTTTTATTTGTGATAAAAATAAAGTAAAAGAGTAAAAAATAGTTAAAATAACGATATTAGGCCTAAACTAAATAACTAAAAGCTAAAATATGTAAAATCTCAGGGAGGGTCAAAAATTACATGTCAACAACTGCCTCTCTTTGGTTGGAAATATGAAGTATTTTTAGACAAAGAACGACTAGACAGGTTTTTTGACCCGACCCTTATTTAGAAAGACCAAAACTGAGAAAGGAAGAGAATGTGAACGAGCCTTGGTATCTGAGCTGCCTACATATCCTTGGCTATAAAGGAATCAGGCTACGTGTAGTTCAGAGACGAGTGAGATGATGAAGTATACCGAGGTGGAGAATTGATCGAGGTGCCGTTCCGTCGAGGTTCCGGTTCGCGGTTTTGTTATTACATTAAAATCAAAAAATGAAACAAAAACTAACTAAGCCTCTCAACTATGAGTTACAAAATTCCTATCTATAAGACTTCTGAAGCTTGATCTTTAGTCTTGAATGGTTCTTCGTGCAGACTTTAGATGTAAACCTTGATGCTCGCTAGTTGCTATGAGCATATGATTTTTTCCCTATATGAATTATTCCAAAAAATTCAAACAAAATGATTTTTTTCATTATTTTATAATTTTTTTGAATTTTGTGTTACTTCCTATTAATTGTTTGCATTTTTATTTGTGCATTTTAATTCATATGAAAAATATAAAAATATATATATATTATATTTGGCATGTGCATTTAGGGTTTAATTTTATATTTTAGCATTAATTAGAAAATTAATTTTTTCACATAAGGAAAATCAAAAGTATAGTGTAGTTTGCACTTTTAATTTTGATTTTTGATTTTTGAGGAGTTTTGGGTTAATTTGTTATGCTAATTGTTGTTTTTGGGTCTATTTAGTCTTTTCTTAAATTTAGGAATTAATCTAGATTTTTGTCAGTTCCAAATTAAAAGAAATTGAAATATAAAAAAAACAAAATATAAAAAAATAACAAAAATGGTTTTTTTGAATTTTTAGTTTAAATTTGTCTTAGTTTCTATTTAAATTAGGAGTTAGTGTAATTGAAAATTAGGAAATATAATTTTTTTAGTGTCAATTTGGTTTTTGAGTTTTAATTTAGCATTTCATAAAATAAATAAAAGAAATAAAAGAAAACAATTAAAAAGAGGGGTGTCTTAATAAGGATCCCTGATTAGAGCATTCTTAATTGAATTTTCCTAGCCCAAATACACCCGTTCCAGCACAAACCCATCTCCCTAGACCCGGTCCAGCTCCTTCACAAACCAAAACGACACCGTTTAAAGCCAAACTTATCTGGATCGTCTAGGTTAATTGATCGAATGGTCGATGGTTGATCTCCTATGATATATAACTATCTTAAACATCCCTACCCTGCTCCCCTCTATCGTCTCTTTCAATCACCTCGTTAGAGAAACCCTAGCAAGCAGCTGCCCCTAAATTGCCCTGTCGTTAATGGCGGCGCCGACATCCAAACCCCACCACATGAACACCATAGACTCGCCTCAACCCCCTCATCCCAAATACCCAAGCCATTTCCCTCAAACATAGACCGAACTCTTCGAATCTTAAGTCAAAGTTTTTCGGCCAAAACTCAACTTTCTCCGTTCACCACCAAATTAACACCGTAGAACCGCCTTGTCCTCCTCTATCAAACCCCCCAAACCCCGTCCCTCGAATCTAACCAGAAGTGCTCGAATATTAATTTAAAGTTTTCCAGCCAAAATCCTAGGTTCCCAAAAATCCACCAAATTGATACCACGTGGTTTCCTTGCCTCACTCATGTTGAATCCGGTGTCAACAACGCTCAAATCTCACTGGAATCATCCGAATCTTAAATCTGATGAATGACCGGTGAGTTTCCTTAGGTTTCTTAGTATTTCTTTGTAATTAATTAGTTATTTTAATATGTTGGAATCTAATTTTGTTTAGCTGGACCATAAGTGTTTGGTTAGTTAATAGGGCTTGGGTTAACTGATATGGAATTGGTAATTTCAGGGAAGTTCAGGGGTAGTTTAGGTATTCTTCCAATAGATAATAATACTAGAATCATCTAGAACCATCTAGGGTAAGGCTTTAGTGCAGATTTCAGTAAAGTTAGTGTGGTGACTTGAGTAACAAGTCACAAAACAAAGGATAAAATAGGCAAAACTAAAAATAAGTGAGGGACTAAGCGCTAAAAATTAATGTCTAAAGGATGACCCTCATTTGGCCTATAAAAAGGCATGACTAGTGCCTTAGGTAAAAAGGTTGGGAGCCTCAAAATTCCCCCAAAAAAATACTCTTCAAGCTTCCCAGATCTGAAATTCAAATTTCAGATCAAAAACTCCTTTAGATCTTATCTTCTTCAAAAAGAAAAACAAAAAAAAGGCAAATATAGCTGAAAAATAAAAAAATACTGTTACATTGATCATTTAAGATCTGAAACAAATCGAATTTCTCTGTTTCTCTGTCCTATGTTCGAGTGTTAAAACATCTGGAGTCAAATTGGCTTTATCTGAGTTATTGGTTGGGTATGTTTGATTGTTGAAGGTTTTTCTGGAATTCCTGGGTTCAAGTTCAAGCTCGTTTGAGTTTATTCAGTTGTCCGTGGTTGAGTCTCTGTTTCTGATTGGTTTTGCACTTTTCCTGGATTTCTAAATCTATGCCTGGGCTGTTTTGATCCTTTGCTGCTGGTTATTCAACACTGTTGGATATCATTTATTACTACGGCTGCTCGATTATTGTCTAGGGTAATTTCTTCTCCTCTCTTTCTATTATGTTTCCAGGTACACTTCTTCGAATTACCATGATGTAAATGTGAATTGAAGTTGAAATGAAATGCTCGCCAGATCTATGCTCATTTGGATGCTGCCTGTTGTTTACAATTCGATAGATATTAGTTAGATAAATGTAGTTGATGTTAGTTATTTGTTCTGTATTATGTGAACAATAGATACACATAGACTGTATGGACTATCACTATAGCTTCAACTGAGTTTCACAAGTAAAATAGGTGTAATTGTTTTTAAGTAGGCTATAGAGTATTTTGAGTTTAAGCAAGCCTGAATAATGTAAATGCCTTGACTGCCTCAGTTAACAGTGTTAGGTTCACGTGTTAGTTAACTTTTCAGATCCTGATTACTGAAAGTTAGATCTTGTTAGACTGATTGGAGATGGACGTTTGCGTTATCATGAATTAGATTGAAATCAGAACTAAAAGTATCAGTTGTATTGTTGTGAAATCTGGCTATGTTATAGCTGAAATGAAACCGTGAAAGATAAGTTTGAATATAGCTTAATTGAATGGCTCAAACACCCTAAGTTATTTTATATTTGGATCATGAATTGCCTTGGCCTGTTTGTTTTAGAGAATTTAGTTAGGTTAAATATTGCAATTGTTTCAAGATGAAGTCCTGGCTAATCTGTGGTCATTCCGGTCATTTAAAATTGTTTACCAATTTGCTTTAGGTGTTTCAGTTCAATCTATTCGTGTTCAGTCTCTAGTGTTATTATAAATGTTACAGTTCGAATTCTTACGCAAATGATGCTTGAAAAGCTGGTCTGGAATTTAAGTGTCATGGGATCGTGTCCTGTTGGGTTTAAAGAAGCCCGTAACTGGCATCTCCTTGACAGGAACAATTCGAATTGCTCTTTCTTTTGGGCTAGTTTGGAGATTCAATGATCTTCCTTCAACAATTCAAAAATGATAACAAATGAGCTTGCTAATTGACTAGGATTTTTCTTCTTTTATTACTATAGACAAATTAAATAGAAAATCATAGTTTACTTTAGGATTGGCCTTTAAATAATAAATGAGGTAAGCCCCGCCAAATAAAATGCATAAATTGCGGGGCCCCCTTTAAATATATATATTAAAATACTTAAAACTCGGGATGGGCTGTTTAGCAAATTTTACGACTTTCCCCAAAGATAATAATGCGTTAGTTGCTTTAGGCGCGTATTTTAATAACATTACTTTCTTAAATTCGGGTGTTCATTTATGTGACTCAAATCCAAATCCCAACGAAGTCAAAATGTGTCAAAAACTACGGGTGCATTTATGTGACGTAGTTCGAAACATGTTTTCACGAAGTTATAATTCTCTTCGAAAATAATAATAAAAGCGGTTCAAAGCTAAAAAGCATATAATTTGAAACATGTTTTAAAATCAAACAACTAAGCCAAATATGACAGTTGAGCGACCGTGGTCCAACCACGGAACTCGGAAATTCCTAACACCTTCTCCCGGGTTAACAGAATTCCTTACACGGATTTCTGGATCGTGGACTGTTAACAGAGTCAATAATTCCCTCGATTCGGGATTCTACCGGTTACTTGGGACACCATAAATCTCCCAAGTGGCGACTTTGATTTTTAAATAAACAAATCCCCTTTCGATTGTCGTTTAAGTGGAAAAACTCCTTTACGCCCCAGCGGGAGTAGTGAAAAAAGGAGGTGTGACAGCACTGGCGACTGTGCTGGGGATGCAAAGCCAGAACTTCGGTTCAGGGTTTAAAAATTTGAGCTTAGAATAATAGTTGTGTTTGGCTTTATATGATTTCCCTACGTGTTTCATGCTAAATGTGCTAAATGCTTCACCGCTTTGATATTATCTGAACTGTATATAAACTGTGCCGAAACGCTTCTCTTCTCACCTCCAGGGATGTGCTTACTGGTTGAGACTCCCTATTCTGTTAGTGTAATAACTTGAAGTAAAAAAGAGGCTCGGACAAGTTACTAAGCCGGATGGCTTTTTGGTTCCCGGTACGTAGCCCCCTCCTCGACTCGGGTTGTCCGCTCGTGTACACACTCTAGAACACATACCCAGGCTTTTAACCTAGAATAACTTGACTTCATACCGGATCCCTATTAGGAGCGCTTATTTGCATCACGTGCATTCGCCGCAGGGGACTCAACACAAGGGTTGGGTCCGTCTTGGACAGGTGACCTGAAATGAAAAAGACCGTCCTGATGCATCTTATGTGTTGCGTGTGCATTTATTTGTCTCAGACTTGCATACTGACCGGCTTGGGAGTATTTGGGAAAATTGAAATAATGGAGATAAATATCAGTGTAGAGAGTTAATTACATGTTTTAGAAAAACAACCAATTTCAAAATAGAAACAAGGAAAATGAAAAAAGAAGAAAAGGGAAAAAGGAAAATTTGTTCTTAAAATAAAACAAAAGGTTTGTTTTATTGGTCAAGAAAAGGAGAAAGAAAAACCAAAGAGTTTTATTTTTAAATAGTTAGTTGAAAAAAATATATAAAAAGAGTATTTTTTTCCGAAATAGTCTATTTGTCAATGAAGAAGAGTCTTGTTTTCGAAAATAGTTAGTTTTATTTGCCCCAACTATGCCAGTTTGATTCTCACAGGGTGTGGGATACGTAGTCAAACCCCATCGGGTCCAACTACCTTTTGCGAAACTAGCCCAAAAACAACAAAAATATTAATCTTGTCATGAATAAGTCGGGTGATGCCATTCTTGTCAAAAATTGCCGATTGTCACTAAATAGGAGCCGGAAGGCTGTTTTTGCAAGAACAACCACTTTGGGTCATTTTCAACGGTTAGCAGGCATAACCTTAAAATCCTCTTCCCGAGGTGCTGAAAGGCCGTATCTGCAAAATCGGCTGTTTGTTTTGAATTAGAAATTTGAAAAAATAATAGTGTCATTTTTTCTTTCTAGGTCAAAATAAGTGATTAAATCACCTTAATAAATGTGCAGGATGAGCACCATTCAAAATGAACCTTTCTCAATCATGAATAAAATCCCTCTAGTGTTGCATCTATAGTGGAACGATCTATGCAAAGAAGGACAGAGCGAGGTCAACAAATATTTAAAAGGGCTTACCGGTTTATTGGAGATTATGCCTCGGGGAGACATCATCAGAGCCTTGGTCACATGTTGGGACCCGACATACAATGTGTTCCATTTTTCGGACTTTGAACTCACTTCGACCCTAGAGGAAATAGCTGGGTACATCGGAAGTGTCGAGGTTCCTTTAAGGCACAAGTACTTGGTTTCCCCGAGAATCGTAGCTATACAAAGATTCTTAGACTCACTGAAGATAATCAGGACGGTTCACAACACGAATTTGGCAAATGGCTTTTGCACCCCACACTTCATATACCACGGATATGGCCACATAGAATGGTTCAATAACCCGTAAAGCAAGATATGTAGCAAAGGAAATCGGCAAAATGGGAGAAACATAGATGTTGTGATTTTATGGTGGTCTTTTTGGGGCTTTTTGTATTCCCGAGGAAGGATGGTAACATTGACATAAAAATGGCTGGGGTCGTCAGCACTTTAATGACCCAAGCTAAAAGTATTCTCGCGCCCATGATATTAGCTGAAATCTTCTGTATTCTCACAACCTGCAAAGCTGGAGGAGACTTCTTTGAGGGGTGCAATCAATTATTGCAAATGTGGATGACCGAACACCTGTGCCATCGTCCTCAGTTCCCGAGTTATTAGTCTAAAGAGAAAACATGTATAGAGGAGTTTTATACGAGGATTAAGGGGGTTATCTTGCCTGAAGGATTCAGGGGCCGGACAACATACTTGTGGTCCCTCACTGCTAGTCAAATAGAGTGGACGTTTGGATGGTTGCCTGTTGATAAAATCATATATATGCCAGCAGCAAGGCCGCATTTCCTCTTGATGGGTCTGAAGATCATTCAGCCTTATGGTTCGTACAGTGTTTTAACGCAACTCAGGAGATGCCGAATAGTGCCAAAAGACGGCGATCTTAGTCTCCAAGTGGTTGATATTGGTCCTAATGGCCAGTTTGTTGAAGCGATGGTCCGCCAAGTCTGAAGTGAATGTCAATATTTAGAGGCGAATACCTGTGTCTGAGATCGAGCTAAAGGAGAAGTATCACCTGATTATTATGCTTGGTATAGAAGGGAAGATGCAGATGGAGACTTGGATAAAGGGTTTGAAACGGTGTTCGCTGAGGTTAACATCGTTGAGGCAGGGGAAGGGCCAAGTAAGGCAGATGTGCAGTTCGTCGGACCACGTGCAAAAGTCAACAACTGGGAAGCCACTCCTCTTCCTACTCGGAGGGAGTCTTGGTAGTGGGTTTTGATTTTCTTTTGTTGTCTGGATTATTCTAGAGTTTGTAATTCAGATACTATGTTCCATCCAATTAGATGTGTTAAGCCCTGTTATCTTTATATTCAATGAAATGCAATTGTATTTCTTTCTTCATTACTAATTTTGTTTGCATTTTCTTTTCTTTTTTCTGTACAGTTCTTTTTATGGAGATATCAATGACATGACATGCATGAGGAATCTTCGGCTCAGTCTTAATAGCCAATCTAACTCGGAAATGATAATACAAGAAATTGAGTGTGATGATGAGGTGGAATATGATAATGATGAGGCCTACGAAGAAATTAGTAAGGAATTAAATCACTTTGAGGGAAAACCCAAACCTAACCTAAATGATACAGAAGCAATTAATATAGGGGACCAAGACAATGTCCGTGAAACTAAAATAAGTGTTCATCTGGAACCACAACTCAAGGAGGAGATAATCAAAGCACTGTTCGAATACAAGGATATTTTTCCATAGTCGTACGATGATATGCCGAGTCTAGGCAATGACTTAGTGGTTCACAAATTTCCCACTGACCCAGCACTCCCTCCTGTCAAGCAGAAGCTGAGAAAGTTCAAAACGGATATAAGTGCAAAGATCAAAGAAGAGATCACCAAGCAGTTCGAGGCAAAAGTCATTCGGGTCACGCGGTATCCCACCTGGTTAGCCAATGTTGTGCCTGTGCCAAAAAAAGATGGCAAGACCAGGGTGTGTGTTGATTATCGGGATCTTAACAAGGCAAGTCCAAAAGACAATTTCCCACTGCCGAACATCCACATATTGATTGATAATTGTGCCAAACATGAGAATGTTCTTTTGTGGATTGTTATGCGGGGTAACACCAGATCTTAATGGATGAGTAGGATGCACAAAAGATGGCCTTCATCACGCCATGGGGAACGTACTGTTATTGGGTCATGCCTTTTGGTTTGAAAAATGCCGGGGCAACCTATATGAGGGCAATGGAAACAATTTTCCACGACATTATACATAAGGAAATTGAGGTGTACATAGATGATGTGATCCTGAAGTCTAGAAAGCAGGCTGGCCATGTCAGAGATCTGAAGAAGTGCTTCCAAAGGCTTCGCATGTACAATCTCAATCTCAATGCTGCAAAGTGCGCTTTCAGAGTGCCGTCTAGGAAGTTGTTAGGATTTATAGTCAGCCGCCGGGGTATTGAGCTAGACCCGTCAAAAATCAAGGCTATCCAGAAATTGCCACCTCCGAGGAGCAAGACCTAGGTGATGAGTTTGTTAGGGATATTGAATTATATCAGCAGGTTCATTGCTCAACTCACGACAACTTGTGACCCAATCTTCAAACAGTTAAAGAAAGACGTTGCGGTCAAGTGGATAGATGAATGCCAGGAGGATTTTGATAAGATAAAGGGGTATTTGTCGAACCCATCCGTATTGGTCCCGCCAGAACTAGGAAGGCCTTTGATTCTATACTTGACGGTTTTGGATAATTCATTTGGCTGTGTACTAGGGCAGCATGATGTTACTGGAAGAAAGGAGCAGGTTATCTATTACCTCAGCAAGAAGCTTACATCTTACGAGGTGAAGTATAGTCATCTTGAGAGAACATGTTGCGCACTAAATTAGGTTGCACAGAAATTGAAACATTACTTGTCATCTTACACTACTTACCTCATATCTCGTTTGGACCCATTAAAGTACATTTTTCAAAAGGCCATGCCCACAGGGAGGCTTGCAAAGTGGCAGATCCTTCTTACAGAATCCTGATCACAGGCCTTGGCGGATCATTTTTGCCGAGAATCCGATTGATGAGGACTATGAACCTTTGAAGACTTATTTTCCTAACGAAGAGGCTATGCATATTGATGAGTTGGAACAAGTTGAGAAGCCGGGATGGAAACTTTTCTTTGATGCGGCTGCCAATATGAAAGGCGTGGGAATAGGAGCAGTACTTATATCTGAAATGGGGCAACACTACGCCATTACAGCTCAGCTTCGTTTCAATTCTACTAATACCATGGCAGAATATGGGGCATGTATCTTGGGTCTGCGGTTAGCTGCAGATATGGGTGTCCAGGATGTCTTGGTCATGGTTGAATCGGACCTACTGGTATACCAAATTCAAGGAGAATGGGAAACACGGGACTTGAAACTTATACCGTACCGACAATGCTTGCATGATCTTTGTCAACAATTTCAATCGGTAGAGTTCAGGCACATTCCAAGAATCGATAATGAGGTTGCCGATACGTTGGCTACTTTGGCATCAATGTTGCATCATCCGGATAAGGCTTATGTGGAACCTTTGCAGATTCAGGTACGTGATCAGTATACTTATTGTAATATGGTTGAAGAAGAATTTGACGGTGAGCCATGGTTTCATGACATCAAGGAATATATCAGGATGGGGGTGTATTCGGTACAGGTGACATGTGACCAGAAAAGAACAATCTGACGGTTGGCAAGCGGGTTTTTCCTTAGTGGAGGGGTTTTATACAAAAGAACTCCAGATCTCGGGCCGCTAAGATGCATTGATGCGAGACAGGCTGCGTCTGTCATGACTGAGGTACATTTCGTGGTTTGCAGACCGCATATAAGCGGGTACGTTCTAGCAAAGAAGATTCTCCGGGCGGGGTATTATTGGCTTACTATGGAGGGGGACTGCATCAGTTACGTATGCAAATTTCATCAATTCCAAGTGCATGGAGATTTGATTCATTCTCCACCTTCAGAATTAGACAAGATATTTACACCATGGCCTTTTGTTGTATGGGGCATGGATGTCATTGGGCAATTTGAGCCAGAAGCGTCAAATGGGCACAGGTTCATTCTGGTGGCCATAGATTATTTTACCAAGTGGGTAGAGGCCAAAATGTTCAAGTCCGTAACCAAGAAAGCTGTGGTGGATTTTGTGCATTCAAATATTATCTGCCAGTTTGGGATACCAAAGGTGATTATTACAGATAATGGAGCTAATATCAATAGTCATTTGATGAAAGAGACATATGAGCAGTTCAAGATTACTCCTCATAATTCTACTCCATACCTCCCTAAGGCAAATGGTGTGGTTGAGGCGGCCTACAAGAATATAAAGAAGATTCTTCGAAAAATCATAGAAGGTTCTAGACAGTGGCATGGAAAGCTGCCTTTTGCATTACTGGGATACCGCACCACTATTCGTACTTCAGTAGGGGCGACTCCTTTTTCGTTAGTGTATGGCATCGAAGCAGTGATACCCGTAGAAGTGGAAATCTCGTCCCTTCGAATAATCACGGAGGCTGAAATCGATGATGAAGAATGGGTGAAAACCCGCTTCGAACAGTTGAGTTTGATCGATGAGAAAAGATTGGCATCAGTGTGTCATGGCCAATTGTATCAACAAAGAATGGAAAGAGCGTACAACAAGAAAGTGCGTCCGAGGAAGTTTGAAGTGGGACAGTTAGTGCTGAGACGTAGTTTGCCTCATTAGGCTGAAGCAAAAGGAAAGTCCGCCCCAAACTGGTAGGGGCCATTTTGTTGTAACCAGAGTATTGTCTAATGGTGCACTATATTTGACAGATGTGGAAGGAAAATGTGTAGAAATGGCTATCAATTCCGATGCAGTCAAGTGATATTATGTATGATTTCTTTATTTTGATTGTAATTGTTAGTATTTGGCATATTTTGAATATTGAAATGACGAAGGCGTTTTGTTCTGCTATATGAATACTTTATCCCTTGTCATCCCTTGAGCCTTATGTGTTTTCTTTCATGCCCCTCTTTCGAAATCAATGGTATAACTCAGAAACGCAAATGCGGAAGATAAGCAAAAGAAGAAAAAAAAGAAAAAAAGAATAAAATAAAAGAAAAGGAAGAAAAAGAGAAATAAAAGAGAACAAAAGAAAAGAAAAGGAAAATGAAAAAGTAAGGAAAAGAAGAAAAATAAAAATAGAAAGAAAAGAAAATCACAACAACGTAGTTTCTATGATGTGAACTACGTTTGACTTGATCCCGAAAAGTAACGTAGGCAGCCTCTCTGAGTTTCAGTCATACCAAAATAAAAAATCCAAAAATCCCCAAGCAAGAAACTGGGGCAGAAGTTACGGTTGCTGTGAGAGATCTGATTCCAAAAGTTGTAATTTTAACCCATTTTGAATTGTTTTTGAGCCTTTTATACCCTTTCTTTCTAACACCATCCAAAAGCACACATTACGGTCCAAAGAAAGACCTTCCGATCAATCTTTGAGAAATACAAAGTCAAGCAGGTAAAGGTAATTCATGTCTGGAGCAACACTCTGGTCCAAGCAGGAAAAATTAAAAAATGAGAGAGTCTTATTGGTGAAAACCCTCACGGGCACCATAAGGCAATGGGAGTTGAGAGAAATAAAAATGAGAGAGTCTTATTGGTGAAAATCCTCACGGGCACCTTGAGGCGAATGTGAGTTGAGAAGAGGACAAATGGGACTGTTTCGAGACTTCGCAGGATGAACAAGGTCAAGGCTTGGGTAAAACAAGCAGGTCATGGAAATTCTAGGGCAATGAGGAATGGCAAGTGGAAGTAGATTGGTGGAACAGATCGGGCCGATTAGTCCGAAATGCATGTCATGACCATTGGTACCAGCTGTTCCGGTCAGATAAGTTTCTTTTCCTTCTCTTTTTAGTTGTCATCTGGTTTTGGATTCTTTGTATCCTTAACTCGTAAAATCATTGCATTTCATTTGGGGTTTATCTGTCTAAAGATGTTTCAATGTTAGTTTTGTTCAAAGCAAGTGGAAAGGGATTTCAAATATCACTACCAGTTCCCAAAATTGCACAGCACGGCATGGTCAGAACACATTAAAAACAACATGATGTAAAGTGGAATACAGGGAACCACTGGAAGTTTCATCAGTGGAATGATTTGGTAATGTCATGGGAAACGCACAAGTTCAGATTAAGGCGTCAGAGGTGAAACAACAGCATGGGTATTGAACACTTGGTTTGTCAAAGGTCATGGGGTTGAAAGTCAAGTAATGCATGGCCAGTTCAGGGAAGCCAGTTGAAACAGAGCAATGTAGTGGAAGGATTTTCATCAATAATGCCATCAACTAACAACCGTTTTATACTAACATACTTTTCTTTGATTGAAACAGGGGCAGAAAGTTCGGTTGTTTTGGAGGAATTCGCCATAAGGAAAAAACAAGCAATAATCAGGTTTGACCGTAAAGTGGGGTTTGATCAAAATACAAGATAATCATGAGTAACATAGGGGAATATAAGTTGGTATCATAGTTTGCATGTTTAGGATAAGATTCAATTAGGAGTTGTCAGCACCTACCTGGATAATAGGATTCAGCTTTCAGATTCTTAGCAATAGTTGGCATAATGATTCAGTTAACACTCGCCCATGTACCCAGCTTCCAAACTGGGGCAGGAATTATTTTTTGTTTTGTCTATTTTGTTGAAATCAGGAGACCGCCTAGAGAACATAGGCATTTATTTTCAAGTTTTGAAGTCGGAAGCCCGCTTGTGAGAGCAGAGGCATTTATTTTCAAGTTTTGAAGTCGGGAGCCCGCTCGTGAGAACGGAGACATTTATTTTCAAGTTTTGAAGTCAGAAACCCGCCCGTGAGAACAGAGGCATTTATATTCAAGTTTTGAAGTCGGGAGCCCGCCCGTGAGAATAGAGGCATTCATTTTCGAGTTTTGAAGTCCGCCCGTGAAAACAGAGGCATTTATTTTTCAAGATTGGAAGTCGGGAGCCCGCCCGAAGAACAGAGGCATTTATTTTAAAGTTTTGAAGTTGGGATCTCGCCCGTGAGAAGAGAGGCATTTATTTTTCAAGATTGGAAGTCGCGAGCCCACCCGTAGAATAGAGGCATTTATTTTGAAGTTTTGAAGTCGGGAGCCCGTCCGTAGAACAGAGGCATTTATTTTCATGTTTGGAAGTCGGGAGCCCTCCCGTAAAAACAGAGGCATATATTTTCAAGTTTTGAACTAGGGAGCCCGCCTGTGAGAACATAGGCATTTATTTTCAAGTTTTTAAGTTGGGAGCCCGCGCGTGAGAACAGAGGCATTTATTTTCAAGTTTTGAAGTCGGGAGCCCGCCCGTGAGAACAGAGGCATTTATTTTCAAGTTTTGAAGTCGGGAGCCCGCCCGTAAGAATAGAAGCATATTTTCAAGTTTTGAAGTCAGGAGCCCGCCCGTATAATAGAGGAATACATTCAAGTTCAGCAGGCTGAAGGAAAAGGACATCATCTCAGTTTACAAGTCGAAGCGTCCACAATGGGTTTCACCAAGAGAACACAAGACAACAAGGCAACAGGAAGTACAAGAGAAAGTTTGATGAATTTAGACAGGACTTTTGTAATTCATAGTTCATAGCTTAGCTTAGCTTATTTTTATTTTGATGGTGTAATAAGGGAGGTCAGCAAGCAGTAGCAGCAGCAACAGCAGTTAAATCACAGCTCCTGGTAGTCCCAGCTACCAAACCTTCCCGAACTACACTGACCTGATTCCTTTTTAGATAAGGATATGTAGGCAACCTCAGAAGTAGGGTGCGGTCAAATCTTTCAAAAATGCTTCACACAGAATATTCGAACGGGCAAAAATCGCTTGTTTCCGCTGACTTATCTTTGCACGAAAACTCTTCGTGTTTTCGGGCAAAGAGGGGCAGCTGTGAGCACGTGATTTTTGCCTTATATGAATTATTCCCAAAAATTCAAACAAAATGATTTCTTTCATTGTTTTACAATTTTGTTGAATTATGTGTTATTTTTTGTCAATTGTTTGCATTTTTATTTGTGCATTTTAATTCATATGAAAAATATAAAAAAAAATATACATTTGGCATGTGCATTTAGGGTTTAATTTTACATTTTAGCATTAATTAGAAAATTAATTGTTTCATAAAAGGAAAATCAAAAGTATAATGTAGTTTGCACTTTTAATTTTGATTTTTAATTTTTGATTTTTGAGGAGTTTTGTGTTAATTTATTGTGCTAATTGTTATTTTTGTGTCAATTTAGTTTTTTCTTAATTTTAGGAATTAATCTAGATTTTTGTCAGTTTCAAACTAAAATTAAAAAAATATATATATATAAAGAAATAACAAAAAATGGTCTTTTTGCATTTTTAGTTTAAATTTGTTTTAGTTTGTGTTTAAATTAGGAGTTATTGTAAATGGAAATTAGGAAATATATATTTTTTTAGTGTCAATTTGGTTTTTGAGTTTTAATTTAGCGTTTCAAAAAATAAATAAAATAAATAAACAAAAAAAAAATAAAAGAAAACAATTAAAAAGAGGGCTGTCTTAATAATGATCCCAGATTGGACCATTGTTAATTGAATTTGCCTAGCCCAAATACACCCGTTCCAGCCCAAACCCGTCTCCCTAGACCCGGTCCAGCCCCTTCACTAACCAAAACGACACTGTTTAGAGCCAAACTGATCTGTACCGTCTAAGTTATATGATTGAACGGTCGATGGTTGATCTCCTATGGTATATAACTATCCTAAACGTCCCTACCCCTCCCCCTCCCCTCTATCGTCTCTTTCACTCACCCCTTTAGAGAAACCCTAGCAAGCAGCCACCCCCAAATTCCCCCGCCGTTAATGGCGGCGCCGGCGTCCAAGCCCCACCCCATGACTACCATAGACTCGCCTCAACCCCCTCATCCCAAATGCCCAAGCCATTTCCCTCTAACACTAACTGAACTCTTCAAATCTTAAGTCAAATTTTT
>MU762410.1:74543-126284 GCA_026770625.1 Nicotiana glauca
AGACTCGCCTCAACCCCCTCATCCCAAATACCCAAGCCATTTCCCTCAAACACTGACCGAACTCTTCGAATCTTAAGTCAAAGTTTTCCGGCCAAAACTCAACTTTCTCCGTTCACCACCATATTAACACCGTAGAACCGCCTTGTACTCCGCTATCAAACCCCCTAAACTCCGTCCTCGAATCTAACCAGAAGTGCTTGAATATTAATTTAAAGTTTTCAAGCCAAAACCCTAGGTTCCCCAAAATTCACCAAATTGATACCACGTGGTTTCCACGCCTCCCTTATGTTGAATACGGTGTCAACAATGCTCAAATCTCACTGGAATCATCCGAATCTTAAATCTGAAGAATGACCGGAGAGTTTCCTTAGGTTTCTTAGTATTTCTTTGTAATTAATTAGTTGTTTTAATTTGTTGGAATCTAATTTTGTTTGTTTTGTTGTTTTTGGTTCCATCTGGGTCATAATAGTTAGTCTCTTGAGTTAATCCATATCATTTTATTTTATTTTAAGTTTAGATGTTAGTTTAATTGTTGTTTCTTGATTGCTAGCTCTAATTCAATAGATGTCCCTTCAATTTTCTTATTTAGCATAAGTAATGATTAATTTCTATTTTGATTCTGTTAGCTTAATCGTTGTTCAGTTAAATTTGTTGGTTTATAATGGTTTTCACTTCAGTTATTATAATTTGTTAGTTCTAGTTGATTAGAGGTAGCTGAATAAGTTCAATTCTCTTGTTTTTGGTTGTTAATTGATTAGTGTGTTTGTTAATTGCTAATAGATTGGTGGTTACTCGAGGTTTAGGTTTGGTGATTGAGTTTGTTTAGCTGGACCATAACTGTTTGGTTAGTTAATAGGGCTTGGGTTAATTGATATGAAATTGATAATTTCAGGGAAGTTCAAGGGTAGTTTAGGTATTCTTCCAATAGATAATAATACTACAATCATCTAGAACCTTCTAGGACAGGGGTTTAGTGCAGATTTCAGTAAAGTTAGTGTGGTGACTTGAGTAACAAGTCACAAAACAAAGGATAAAATAAGCAAAACTAAAAATAAGTGAGGGACTAAGGGCTAAAAACTAAAATCTGAAGACTGCCCCTCATTTGGCCAATAAAAAGGCATGACTAGTGCCTTAGGCAACAAGGTTGGGAGCCTCAAAATTCCCCCCAAAAAATACTCTTCAAGCTTCCCAGATCTGAAACTCAAATTTCAGATCAAAAATTCCTTTAGATTTTAGCGTCTTCAAAAAGAAAAACCAAAAACAAAGGCAAATATAGCAAAAAACTAAAAAATACTGTTACATTGATCATTTAAGATGAGAAACGGTTTGAATGTCTCTATTTCTTTGTTATATGTTCGAGTGTTAGAGCGTCTGGAGTCAAATTGGGTTTATCCAAGTTATTGGTTGGGTATGTCTGATTGCTGAAGGTTTTTGTGGAATTCCTGGGTTCAAGTTCAAGCTCGTTTGAGTTTATTTAGTTGTCAGTGGTTGAGTCTCTATTTCTGATTGGTTTTGCATTTTTCTTGGATTTATGCATCTATGCCTGGGCTGTTTTGTTCCTTTGCTGCTTGTTATTCAACAATGTTGGATATCATTTATCACTGCGATTGTTCGATTATTGTATGGGATAATTTTTTCTCCTTTTTTTCTATTCTATTTCCAGGTACACTTCTTCGAATTACTGTGATGTAACTGTGAATTGAAGTTGAAATGAAATGTTCACCAGATCTATGCTCATTTGGATGCTGCCTGTTGTTTACAATTCGATAGATGTTAGATAGATGAATGTAGTTGATGTTAGTTATTTGTTCTGTACTATGTGAACAATAGATACACATGGACTGTATGGACTGTCACTATAGCTTCAACTGAGTTTCACAAGTAAAATAGGTGTAATTGTTTTCAAGTAGGCTATAGAGTATTTTGAGTTTAAGCAGGCCTAAATAATGTAAATGCCTTGACTGCCTCAGTTAACAGTGTTACGTTCACGTGTTAGTTAACTTTTCAGATCCTAATTAGTGAAAGTTAGATATTGTTAGACTGATTGGAGATGGACGTTTGCATTATCATGAATTAGATTTAAATCAAAATTAAAAGTATCAGTTGTATCATTGTGCAATCTGGTTACGTCATAGCTGAATTGAAACCGTGAAAGATAAGTTTGAATATAGCTTAATTGAATGGCTCAAACTCCCCGTGTTATTTTATATCTGGATCATGAATTGCCTTGCCTGTTTGTTTCTGAAAATTTAGTTAGGTTAAATATTGCAATTATTTCAAGATGAAGTCCTGGCAAATCTGTGGTCAATCTGGTCATTTAAAATCGTTTACCAATTTGCTTTAGGTGTTTCAGTTCAATCTATTCGTGTTCAGTCTCTAGTGTTATTATAAAAGTTACAGTTCGAATTCTTATGCAAATGCTGCCTGAAAAGCTGGTTTGGAATTTAAGTGTCATGGGCTCGTGTCCTGTTGGGTTTAGAGAAGCCCATAACTGGCATCTCCCTCACAGGAACAATTTGAATTGTTCTTTCGTTTGGGCTAGTTTGGAGATCCAATGACCTTCCCTCAACAATTCAAAAATGATAACACATGAGCTTGCTAATTGACTAGGATTTTTTCTTCTTTTATTACTAAACACAAATTAAATAGAAAACCATAGTTTACTTTAGGATTAGCCTTTAAATAATAAATGAGGTGAGCCCCGCCAAATAAAATGCATAAATTGTGGGGCCCCCTTTAAATGTATATATTAAAATACTTAGAATTCGGGATGGGCCGTTTAGCGAATTTTACGGTTTTCCCCAAAGATAATAACATGTTAGTTGCTTTAGGCGCGTATTTTAATAGCATTACTTTCTTAAATTCGGGTGTACATTTATGTGACCCAAATCCAAATCCCAATGAAGCCGAAATGTGTCAAAAACTACGGGTGCATTTATGTGACGTAGTTCGAGACATGTTTTTACGACGTTAGAATTCTCTTTGAAAATAATAATAAAAGTGGTTCAAAGCTAAAAAGCATATAAGTTGAAACATGTTTTAAAATCAAATAACTAAACCAAATATGACGGTTGAGCGACTGTGCTAGAACCATAGAACCTGAGATTTCCCAACACCTTCACCTGGGTTAACATAATTCCTTACTCGAATTTCTGGATTGCGGACTGTTAATAGAGTCAATAATTTCCTCGATTCGGGATTCAACCGGTGACTTGGGACACCATAAATATCCCAAGAGGCAACTCTAATTTTTAAATAAACAAGTCCAGCTTCGATCGTCCTTTAAGTGGAAAAACTCCTTTACGCCCCAGCGGGAGTAGTGAAAAAAGGAGGTTTGACTGTTGCAGGTGCTAGTTCATTCTTCTTCAGCTTTTCGGATCAGAACCAGACAAACTATGCTTGTGACTTTAGTCATGTATTGATTAATCCACCTCTTGTCTACTTCTGCATTTTGGATTCACTTTTTTTCTTCTTTTTTTATGTTTTCTTTTTTATTGTGGATTGAGATTACTTCTGTTGATCATCTCGTACTATTGACTCGCATTCTTGCGGTGAGCTTCTGCTACTTCTAACTTGAATTGAATTATGAAATGAATTTAAAATAAACTCTGAAATGTCTTCCCTGATTTTCCACGTGGGTGCCTGCAACTGACTTGAAACTTAAAATGACTCTGAAATGAACTCTGGAATGTCTTCCCTCGTTCTCCAGGTGGGTGCCTACAATGAAAACAACAAAACAAACAAATGTTCTACCCTAGTTTACACTGGGAAGATCTGTGAGTTGTTAGCAAAATTGTAAATCACTTTTGTTATTGATGAAATGACGAGAGCAAAATTAAAGACTCGACTGGGATGTTGCAACAACCCGACCTGTCATTTTGAGCTTTTGCTCTCCGATTGCCAGTTCTTAGGCATGACTTGCCCCGTGTGATGTACTATGACTGATGAAAATCATTAGTTTTTGTTCTCACAGAAATTGGAATGAATTTGGAAGAACGGTTCTTAGTTGTAGCTTGAAATTTGAAAAGGTTTGACTAATATTTGACTTATTTGTATATGATCTCGGATTAGAATTTTTATGATTTGGTTAGCTTGATTGGGTGATTTGGGACTTAGGAGTGTGATCGGAAAGCATTTTGGGAGTCCGGGGAAGGTTTACGCTTGTATTGGTGAAAGTGAGATTTCGGCGTTTTCCAACGGATAGGTGAGATTTTTCTTTAGAGGTTGGAATGGAATTCTGAGAATTCCAGTAGATTTTTATGTCTTTTGGGACGTGTCTACAAAATTTCAGGTCATTTGGATGCCGTGCGGTTGGGTTTTTTATCGAAAGTGTATTTTGCTAGTTTTTAGAAACATAGGCTTGAATTCGATGAGTTATGGGCAATTTGATATTGTTTGAGGTGTTTTGATGATTGGAACAAGTTTTAATGAGGTTATAGGGTGTGTTGATGCTTTTGGTTGAGGTCTCGGGGGCCTCGGGTGAGTTTCAGGCGGTCAATCGGACCATTTTGGAAGTTTATGAGTTGTAGATTTTTATGTTCAGGTGTTGCAGAAATTAAGCCTCCGTGATCGCGTAGAAGGAATTTGGAAGGCCAAAATTTAGACCTTCATGTTCGCATAGGTGGCCTCGTGTTCACAGAAGGCAGGGAGCTGGTGCATCTCGTTCGCAGTAGGTTGTCCGCGTTCGCGTATAAGAAATAGGGTCTAAGAGCATTTGTACTTCACGTTCACGTGTGAGGGATCGCATTCACGTAAGTGTAAAAGGCTGGTGCATCGCGTTCACAGAGAGTGGGACGCGTTCACATAAGGTTAATTTTTGGAAATTTAATAGTGTGCTTCGTGATGGCGAGGCTAAGGTCGTGATCGCGATGAAGAAGGATCAGAACTGGGCAGAATGTTTTTAAGTTGTTTCATCCGCGATTTTGGGTCATTTTCCTCCATAGTTGATCATTTTGACAACTTCTTGGTGGAGATTAAAGAGGGTTTCAAGGGGAATCGATTGGTGGTAAGATGTTTGAACTTAAAACTCCTTTCTATTGTGAAATCCACCTAGAAATTCATGGAAACTAAGCCTAAAATTGAAGAACCAGGGCTTGAGAAATTGGACTTTTGATGTGGGATTTGAAAGACCACTTGGGTCAGATTTGAGAACTTTTGATATGTATGAACTAGTGGGGAGATAAGGAATCTAATAATGTGAAAAATTCTGAGTTTCAAGAAGTGTGCCCAGGGCTCGGGTTTTTGTAATTTCGGGATTTGAGCCCGATATTGATTGTTTTTGCTTGGGCTTTGTTCCTTTAGCATATTTTGATGTATTTGTTTCATTTTTGGATAGATTTGATGCGTGTGGAGGCCAATTTGTGGGGCAAAGTCATCAGGAGCTAGAGATTTTGCTGATTCGAGGTGAGTAATGATTGTAAATGATGTTTTGAGGGTGTGAAACCCCAGATTGCACATTGTAGAGCTATATTGAGGTGAGAGACACGCTTGATGACGAGCGTGGGGTTATGAACTATTTCAGATTGTCACTTGATCCGTCACAATTGATGATTTTACCACGTATTTCACTGAAACTTATTTGCTACTGTCATGCTTTGAGTTGATTGCCATATTTGGGCTTCGTGCCAACTATTTGAACCCTTTTGGGATTTTTATTACCATTTCCTCACTGTTTTGACTTATTATTTGATCTTAGTTCCGTTATTTTTCACGGTTTTACTACTCAGCCATTTTTACTCAGTTTTAAAAGTTAAATGATATTTTAAATGATGCTTTGGATTGAGAACTACTGTCTTACTAATGCCCGAGGGGCTTATGTGATTTTTTGAGTGAGTACAGCCGAGGGCCAGATGTAAGGATACACTGATACTGATATGAGGCCGAGGGGCTAAGATACAAATATACGCACGAGGTGGCTTTAGTGATATGAGGCCAAGGTCCTAGATTTGATACCACGAGTTGGGTTGATACTGGGCTTTGGCCGCAAGGGGCCCCTCCGGAGTCTGCACATCGCAAGGAGCACAGGTACCCATTGTAATCACAGATTGAGCTCGAGGGGCTGATATTGTTCTGAGAGTGAGCCCGAGGGGCTGGTACTGTTCTTTGTGTTTACTTTACTTCATTTGTCTTCCATTACCTATTGATTGTGTTACTCTATGTGTCATCTTCCTGATTGCCTAGCATTACCTGTTAATTGAGTGTTGTGCCCGAGGGGCGAATTCCTGTACCTATCTGTACTAATTGTTTTGCATTCATTTGCATAACTATTGAAAAAGTCATTTTCAAAAGAGGTTTAACCTGAGCTAAGATGTTTTTAAAAGATTTCACGGCTTCATTATTCTTCTTAAATGGCTTTTACACTACGTCTGTAAAACAAGTTGATACACTTTACGAGATTTTTTTACTGCTCAGTTATTATTTACCTTTATTACTCATTGAGTCGGAGTACTCACTTTACTCCGTGTACCTTGTGTGCATATGCAACTATTTATGCACCCCGTAGCGGGTTTGACTGATCGAATTCAGAGTTACCGGAGATTAGCAAGGTGGCTGCCAACGTTCGCAACACGGCCTTTCTCACTCTTTGTTTATTAGTCCTGTTTTTAATATTTCAGACCTTTTGTTGTATTTATGTTATAATAGATGCTCGTGACTTGTGATACCCCGATTTAGGCTGTGTCGGGTTGCACTTCCGCTAATTATTATCATTAAATCATATTTAAACTGTTTAAATACTTTAAAAAGATGAATTTGGTTTGGTTGGTTGGCCTTGTCCTCACGAGAGGTGCCATGACAACCGGGTATAGGTTTGGGTCGTGACAAGTTGCTATCGGAGCCTAGGTTACATAGGTCTCACGAGTCATTAGCAGGTTTAGTAGAGTCTCGCAGATCGGTATGAAGACGTCTTTATTTATCCACGAGGGCTGCAGAACCTTTAGGAAAACTTTACATTCTTGAATTCACGGCAAGCGTCCTTGATTTAGCTTGAAAAGCAACTCTTGAAATTCCTTCCACGCATTCGCATTCGTGCATGAGCGCTCAATATAAGATGTGCCTTGATGGCTTGTGATGCCCTGATCGAGGGGAGAGATGTGATCTCTATGAGTTTGATATTGGGCTAGTCTGGAGGACTTGATATCGGATCTTTGCCTATAGCTTGAACACCAAGGTTCTGATGGTGTGAGCAAGTGTTTTTGAACTTATTTGTTCGTTAGTGCCCTTATTAGTAGGAGTCACGGCTGTGTGGCTATGTGATGAGTATGTTAGTACTGTAAGACGTGTCCATATGATTTGCAAGCAGTGATGAGGGACAACTGGAGGATAGAAGAACTATTAAGTGCTGGAATTCCATCTTGATTCGAGGTATAGCCCGTGTTATGGGCATATGAAGAATCTTTTCATGTTTCTCAGTTGTGAGTGACGTAAACTTCATGTTACGGTATGATTTCAGACTCAAGAAGACTAAGTAACTGTGTACGGTTTGTGATGGTGGAAGGTATACATGAATGTTAATTGGAGGCAAATCAGGTGGGTTATCTCCTGCGGAGTGTTCTGAGATTGTGTGATCCTTATGTTGTATATTAGAAGATCTCATTACAAGTGAAGTATATGTGTTAGAATTTAAATTTGGGTCTCTTAAGAGAGTGGGCTTAACTGTTGCGAGAGTGAATGCGAGATTTGTAGAATAGTTAAAATTCTAGATGATTTGTGTTACCACAAACTTATAAAAGAATTGAGTCTAATCTCACTTGGGTATTATGGCATCAATCGAGTGTAAGTGTTATGAGTTAGTGAGTGTATTTTGATCTATGTCTTCGAGCCAAGTGGGGGAGTCTGCTGTTGATTAGTTGGTTGCACAGGTAGGTGTTGTGTTGGTTCCAGTTTAAGGTGGGCGAGTGGGCCAGTTATGGATTACGGAAGCTGAGACCGAGGAGGTATCGAGTAAAGGAAAGATTTTGACAAAGGTTATGGGTTGTCTTATGTTGTTGTTGGTAAAGAATGCTCGGCGCATAGAGTTTGAAGTTGCTTGGTTGTATTGGGATGAGAATTTCATTCTACAGTGTTGGAGTGCCAAAGAGGCACCAGTGGTTATGTTCATTGGGTTAGGAAAATTGTAGTTTGAATAAGAGTGAATGACTCTCAAGAATTGTTCTAATGTATTCAAGATTCTACAGGGAACAATCAGGTATTTTAAAGTTGTATATACGGTTAGAAACTGAGTTTTTGTTGGAAGAGGTCAAGACTTGTGGTATTTCTATGTTAATTATGGGATTCTATGCATCAGTATCAGGAAAGTAAAGGTAACCGATTTAGATTCGCAAGAATTTTTTCAGAGTAAAGTATTATGGAATGTGGCATTTTTGGGAATATTTGAGAGAGTATTTAGTGGCTTATCGGTCTTAGATAGTGTGGTTTTATGCTTCGGTCTCGTGTGTTAAGCTTGGGTTGAGGAATTTTGGTGCTACAACAAGAGGGAATAGCAAGTTGAAGATGAATTAGAAGGAAATTTAGATAGATGGAGTAGCTTGATAGTAGACTGGATCGGTATGGTAAGGATATGATTAGTCCCTTGTGTGTTTTTGAGGTAATGAGTTCTTTCAGGTATTTTGCAACAATGCTCTTTGGTTTTGATGGCTTGCTTAGCTTGGTCGAGTTAGAAGGATTCAGTCCTGGCAGGTCTGATTTGTGCAAAGGGAACTCGGAGAGTTCTTGATGGTTTTACCTGCAGTTTGGAGATGTATATTTTCTATGGGCATGCGGAGCATGGGATGTATAGTGATTTTTCTTCTAGATGGGACCAATGAAAATTTCTTGACTAGTTGAGTACGTAAATGTCTGTGGCTCGAAATGGAGATAAAGTTCTCATATTATCCTTGGATGGTATGGTATACGCGGCATGTTGTGAGGATCGAGACTTGCGTGTGTAAGGTTACAGTTCAGTTCTGAAAGGAAGTTCATAAAACTCCTGGGTAGCAGGTAGCCTTAGATGATTAAGAAAATGTTATTGCTAATTAGAACTTATTTGAAGTGTATGTTCCTGGAAAAGGTCTCTGTAATTAAGTTGATGGCACTTCGGTAGTATTGCAACACTTTCTGGCTAGATCGGCTGCTGATATTCGAGTTTGCTTGGTGGCACAGAAGAATTTTTTAGTATATCTCATGAAATGATTGGGTATTTGAGATGTGGCATGGATACGAACGGCGAAATTGGGATCGGATATGGTGATTCATGTGCCATGAGGATTTGGAGATGGGAGTTCCCAGATTCAGGCTATTTGTGGTTGTACTGTTTAGTGACTATCGGTGTATGGAGACCTAAACGGATCTTTTGTTTCTTGGTAGATTAGATCTTGGATGTTATATTGGGAATTAAACTGGTTGTCTCCGTGTTGTGTTATTCTGGACTGTTGCACTATGGGCTATGCCGGGAATTCCATAGGTTAAGTGGCGAGGTGCGTCGGATTATGTTCTAGCAAATTTGTTTATATTTCGAAGACCCAGCGAACTGCTGGGCGATAAGTTGGTATTTTACCAACTTATCTCCTCTTACTATTTAAACTTTTGCTTAATTTTGGTAGGAAACTAGGACATTTTCTGAGGTTTATTGGCAATTTTCAGGTTTCATGTGATTTGAAGAAGAAACGGAAGAAATCAAGTTAAATTGTGCCAAAATGATGAAAAATGACTGCTGGGCAATTACTCTTCGCGATCGCGAAATTTAGAACGCGGTTGTACTAGTTTGTGATAATATGGTTCGCGATCATAATGCAATTTACGCGATATCGATTGAGAAACTGGGCACCAGCATATGATGTGGTATGCGACTGCAACTTTTGGTCTGCGATCGCATAAGACTCAAAGCTAATTCTAAGCGACCGCAAAGGATGGATCGCGATCGCAGAAGGTCTGAACGTGACTCTATGCGATCGCAATGTTTTTCACGCGATCGCGTTGAAGTAAATCTAGGCGAAATCTGGGAAAAATCGAATTTCACATTTTTTGATCCCAAACCATTTAACACCCGACTAGGCTCATTTTTAAAGGATCTTTGGCTTATTTATAGAGACTAGAGAGAACAAGTATTGAAGCTAGGGTTTTGCACACACACTTGGGTCTTGAAGATTAAAGCTTGTGGTTATGATTTTTTTACCCATTTATGTTTATTTCTTCATTTCCTTTCTTTGTATTGAATATTTAAGTGTGTAGTATTTTTCCAACACTTGAATCTTGTTTATGGAAGTATTCATATTTAAAGTGTGGATTAAATACCTTGTTGTGCTTATGTATTGAATGATTTTTATTTATTTATGAAGTGAGTTATTGTTACTTTAATTATTCTTGTTCTTTAATGTTTCCAAAGAGGTTAGCTAACCCTAGGACTCGCCCATTAACTCCTAATTAATTTTGAAAAAAATAATTTGAGGTTGGGAAAGATTAATTAACAAGAACATGAGGCTTTAACCCTCATTTTATAGATTCTACCTAGGGATAGGATTGAACTACTTGTAGCCATTCCGGGTGGGCTTAATCTTTTAATTGTTTTAGGGATAATTCAAATTCGGAAGTCATGTTACTCTTCGGAAAAAGCTAATTAGGAATTATTATCCGTGGCTAATTAGCATAAACTCGCTCATATTTGTAAAATCATAAAATACATTGGATCGTTACTTGAGTGTAATTCCCGATGCAACCATACTTGTAGCCATTGATCATTGAAGTCACATTCCAAGCATTTTCAACGTTGGAACTATGTGGTGATTTGGAAATTGAACTACACGAGTCAATGAGGGATTGTGAGGAGAAAAGGCAACAACCATACATTTTACAGTTTGAGGAAACAAGAAAACGTCCCAACAGATTTATACCTACGCAATCGTGGAATGAGGCATCGTGATCGCGATGGTCTTCTTCTTCATCCAGACAGAGTTCATTTGGGCATTAAAATGAACAGGTTGTGTGCCCCAATTTCCTCAGCAAGTAAACACCATTAACCCAAGAATTTTTACCCCAAAATTTCACAAAGCAACTCTCTTTCTCTCAACCAATCTCTCACAGCAAGCAAGCATACAAAGAAACCCAAAACGTATTTGACAATGTAAACAAAATTTCAAACCCTAAAATCAAGAGATTTTCTGCTATTTATCACTTCACACCAAGCAAAGTAGCTGAAGAAGAAAGATTAAACAATAAATAGGATAAAAATGCACATACCTTGAGAAGGATGGATGAAAAGTTGCAATGGGATTCAAGAGTGGAGAAATAAAAAATTTTTAGATGCTTTTCAGGAGTTAGGGGTGTGGGTGTTTTTTCAATGTTTAGACAAAGTGGGTATCCGAAAATTTCTTATTCCCATATGTTCAGACTTACCTCTTACGCGACCGCGTGAAAATCACTGCCTTCGTGGAAAACAAACTTTCTGAAATACTACGATCACAATTATGTTCCAGCTATTGCGTAGCAATAAAGAATATTCATTCTGTGCTAATGCGTGGACTTTTCTGCGATCGCGACTAACTGCAACTTTGTGCAATTTTTTCTGCAGCTACTGGTCTGGGGCTGCCTGGTCACCCCGACTAGCTCAAATCAACTCCAAAAATTATGAAACTTGGCAGATTAGTCAAAAATAATATACTAAGCTATTATGAAAAATAAAATTTCAAAAAACGACCAAAATTTTTTAAAAACGATGGGTCGTCTCCCACCAAGCGCCGCATTTAAAGTCGTGGCACGACGCAAACAACTTTACCACTTTTCTTGCCACTTGGATGATATGAACTGGGCACCTAGCATGTAATCAAGCTTGTGACCACAAGCGATGGGGGTGGTAAGTCGATGATCAATCCAAGCTTTAAATTCTTCATTTTGCACTTCTTGGCTCTCATGTGAGGAATGTACATAATGGTAACAACAAATCATTTGCAAATACGCGGTAAATACAAACAACCGGGATGGACCAAGTCACGATCCCCAATGTTGCTCTACCCTACGCTCAGGTCCAGCGTGCAAGTCACCTCAACACAGCACTAAGATGTGCAAATTCGGGGTTCTAAACACTCAGAATATCATTTACAAGTATTACTCACCTCTCGCCGGCCGATAATCTAGCTCGCCAAGCCTTTCCCTCTGGTATCTACCTCCTCGAGCGTAGAATCCGATCAAAACCTTAAGGGATACATCAAAATAGGCTAATGGAACATAACCCAATCGAAATAACTCGAAAAACACCCAAAAACACGAAGTTGGCAAAACCTGAGCCCCGGGCCCACTTCTCGAAAAATTATGAAATTCACATTTCCGAAATCCTCGTCTCGCCACGAGTCCATACATATAAAGTTTATCGAAATCGGAGTCCAATAGCCCCTTCAAATTCCAAATTTTCAATACCAAAAACCAAGCCCTAAATTCTCCAATTTCCACAAAATTTTCAGAGGTTTAGATGATGATTCTACAATAATATCACGAAATTAGCTCATAAAACTTACCTCCAATCGAAACCTAGGTGAAATTCTCTTACTCCCTCGTCAAATAGCTCCAAAATGTGCTCAACAATGGTAGAAATGGGTTTTTGCTCGCGGATGTTATGTTATAAAACCCTTCTGTCCGCCCAGCATTTCCTTCATCGCGTTCGCGACCTCACCCGCGCAAACGCGAAGACCAAAATTCCCTGGGCCCTCTTTTACTCTTCGCGACCGTGGATCCCGTCCCGCGAACGTGATGCACCAGGAAATTCTACTATGCGAACACGTCTGACCCCACACATTCGCGATGCTCAATCCTTCTCTTAAACGCGAACGCGAACAAACCCTACGCGAACGCGATAGCCAAATTCCAGGCCCACTCCAGCTAACTCTACACGTTCGCATCCTTCCTCACGCGAACGCGTAGAAGGAATTTCTTCTGCAATCTTTTCTGAAAATCTGCTATCTTCAAACATGGAAATTAGTCCGTTTGAACAATCGAAATCACCCTGAGGCCCCCTGGACCTCAACCAAAACCACCAACCTACTCCAAAACATCATACGAACTTGTTCCAATCATAAAAACACGTCCTTAAACACAAAATCATCAAATCATGACGGATTCAAGCCTAAGTTTCAACTATAACTTTCGAAACCAACATTCAATCAAAAACCCGACCAAACGATGTCCGAATGACCTGAAAATTTGCAGACATATCCAAAATCACCTAACGAATATATTGCAACTCTCGAAATTCCATTCCGACTCCCGGATCAAAATCTCACCTATCAACCGGATTCCGCCAAAATTCCAACTTTGCCAATTCAAGCCTATTTCTACACTGGACATCAAAATTCAATTCCGATCGCACTCCTATGTCACAAATCACCTTCCGAAGCTAACCGAACCACTGGAATTCACATCCGAGCCCTCTAACCACATAGTCAACTTCCGGTTGATTTTTTTGAAACAAACTCCCTACTAAGAGGCTATATGCCTTATTTTCAATCAGGACCAATTCAATTACACCCGATAGACTCTAATACTGATATAGAAACATGAAGCAACACAATAAAGGGAAAACGGGCGGTAAATCACGTGACGACGGGCCGGGTCGTCACAAATATATACCAGTTTCAAAAAGCAAAGAGAGAGCAGGAGTCTTGTAACAAACCATTGTACAGATAGCAAGAACAACTTTATGTGTGAGTGTGATTTTAAGAGAAAACTAGAGCATATGTCATGCATGATCCTTTTAAAGAGAACAGTATAGGTATTTATAGATTTGAAACGAGTAATGAATAAGGTAACATGTATAGCTTTAACACAAATATGGGTATGATCACAATCAGAATCAATTAACACATGAATTCCCTTTAATCAATGGACTATTATTCTAATGGATACTAACAGGGTCAAGATAAGAAAAGAAAATCAGGCTGTAAGCAGAATGGTTATTGCCATAAAAGGAGCAGTAAAATCATACAGTGGGTGTTTAAGTCTAAGTACAGGATTGTACTTATTTTTGGAAAGGGTTTAGTAAGGCCAAACAAAGAAAGAGAATCAATTAACCCATGAAAGGCGAGTAAAAATTAGAATTTCAAGAAAGGAAAAGTTTTTGAAATCAATTACAAATTTGACAAATCGATCACAGAAGGGACTCAGTATATAAATGAATGCACAAGTGATAGACACGTGAAGCCAAGCTATGACAAGAGAAAATCATATAGTAGTGGCTCAAAAGAAAACATTCGAAGCATGATAGTCAGGTTTCGGTGTTTAACAATAAAGAAGAAGATCAGAAGCATACAAAGAGTCGAGTGAAAACCATAGTTGAGTTTGACAGGTAGTAAGAACTCAGAACCAAAAGAGTCACATGAAGAAAAGAGAGTTGAAGTAAAAGAATCACATTGAGTATTTTCAACAGACGAGTTGCACAAAAACCTTCAAAGAAGTCGAATAGTCCCCAAAGAAACTAGGGTTTTCAGAATCAATCGAGTATAGAGGAGATAAACAAATAAACAGATACAGAATCTCGGATAAACCCCAAAAGATTAGGTTTTTCAACATGCTAACTCAAATAGAAAACATTACAAGCAAAAAACAGTAAAACATGTCAAGAATCAGAGAAGAGGATCGAAATAACTTAACATGAAACTGTAGTTGAATAATAAAGAGTTTTTGAAAGCAAAAATTAAAGAAACTTCAAGAAAAATGCATAGAAAGTTCACACACACATAGATCCAGAATAGATCTGAAAAAAAAAATCGAAGGAACCTTAGAGATTAGGGTTTCGTAAGAAAACCAGGTGATGAGAAAGGCTTTGAAAATCATCGATCTGAGTAGCAGAGTTGAAAGTCGAACTCGAGTAGCCATGACTGGCTAGACAAAGGTTGAAGACGACCGGAGAATAGTGATCGAGCAAAGGCGCGGTCAAAACCCTTCAAGATCTAGTCATAGGATATTTAGAAACGAGCATGCAGAAGCCATGAAAGGCTGGTATAGGCTCCGATGAGCCTGGGAAGCCATGGATTAGGGTTTCAGTGAGAGGCGGCGGCTAGGGTTTGAGGTGAGTTGAGAGAGAGTTGAGGGAGAAGGGGGATTCAGAGGTAGCTTGTTGTGAGAAATGACAGGGTTTAGGTGGGTCGTTGGGATTAATAAGGAAAGAAGTAACAAGGGCCGCTGATCTAAATGATCAAGAGCCGAGATTGAAAGGGGTTATGGGCTGGGTCGGTTGAATAGGTGCTGGGTCGTGTAAAAGTGGTAATTGGGCTGAGTTGGGGTTAAATTGTGGTGCCAAATTGGCTGAAAATGCAATACAATTGAGGCTAGATTGTAAATAACCACTTTTACCCTCTTATTTTTTTTATAAAAATAGCAATAACGATTTTAAAAGTAAATTAAAAGTATCGGGTAAAAAAATATTATATACATATTAATTTAAAAATGATGGGGTTAATTTCATAATTATAAAATGCTATCAATTACAAAATAGGCTATAATTGCGATTATATACAATTTAACTTTAAAAATACTAAATAAATTCGTAAAAATATGTAAAAACCATCCTAATTACATTTTGGTATAAATATGAGAATAAAATAAGCTATTCCCCTAAAATGATAAGTTTTGAAAAAAATTACTGGATTTTGTTGTACTAAACGAGGCAATCAATTGGTTTAAAAATTAAAACAAACGCCAAAACTTTTGGGTATGCTTATATATGCACATATATGCTATTCTGGAAATATTTTGGGTATAGAAATTTAGGGGAAAATTGGGTATCGACAGCTGCACCTCTTTACCTGGGAAGGGTGAAAGAGTTGTTGGGTAAAGATATGATGGCCAATTTTGACTGGAATTTGAAAAGAATTTGAGCGGGATCCGGTTTCTGAGCTGCCTACATATCCCTGGTTTTATAGGAGTCAGGCCGTATGTAGTTCAAGAACCATTGACGGAATATGCCGATGGAGATTCGAAAGAGACGGACACGATGTTTAGGGGGCAAGAGGTATTTTGAATCTTGATCGGCTGCAGGAACTAGTGCGGGATCGCTCCTGCTGAGATGGCCGTTGCTAGCCGGTGTACCTACAGGTGAGTAATATTGTGTATATCATGCATAAACTTAAACGTGATGCAAGTTCCCTTTTGAAGCATGAATGCTGTCTTCGGACAGTTAGGATGACGTCCTCGAACCGTGATGTCCTAGGCCATAAAGCGCAAAATAAAGGATTTGCAGGCTATGAAATGATGTTCTCGGTCTATGATAATGGTGCCTCCGAACCATGATGCCTTTGAATAATGCTGTGCAAGATATAAAGTAGGTCCTCAGGCCATGGCATGGTGTTCTCAGGCTATGAAGATGATGCCTCCAAACAATGACGCCCCCGGATAGTTTGGCGATATTTCAGCCCATGAAATGCAAGATTTGGCAGTATTTCAGCCGATGCAAAAACGTAAATGGCAATATTTCAGCCAACAGAAATTTAAATAAAGGAGCGATGTTTCAATTGATTGAAAAAAAGTAAATGGCGATATTTCAGCAGACAAAAAAATAAAATAAGCGATGTTTCAGCCGATGCAAAAATGTAAATGGCGATATTTCAGCCGACAAAACTATAAATAAAGCGGCAATGTTTTAGTCGATGTAAATGTAAAATGCGATATTTCAGCCGACAAAACTTTAAATAAAGCGGCGATGTTTTAGTCAATGTAAAAGTAAAATGGCGATATTTCAGCTGACAGAAAGTATAGGTATAGACGATGATGGAGATTTAAATATGAACTGGCGATCTTTCAGCCAATGTAGAATTTAAATAAAGTTTGGCGATATTTCAGGCGATTGCAAGATGTAAGTAAAAGGTGGCGATATTTTAGCCATGCAAGAGAGATAAAGTAGCGATATTTCAGCTGATGCAAATAAAGGTGGTGGTATTTCAGCCATGCAAATGGACGTAGATCTTAACCTCGGAAGGCAGAAAGGTAGCCTTATGCAATGGAAGAAAATGCAAGATGGAGGCAGTGCTTAGTCTTGAAAGGCAAAAATGTAGCCTTATGAAATGCAGATAATGCTGATGGAGATAGTGCTTAGTCTCGAAAGGCAGAAAGGTAGCCTTATGCAATGCAAAAATGCTGATGGAGATAGTGCTTAGTCTCGAAAGGCAGAAAGGTAGCCTTATGCAATGCAAAAATGCAGATGGAGATAGTGCTTAGTCTCGAAAGGCAGAAAGGTATCCTTATGCAATGCAGATAATGCAGATGGAGACAATGCTTAGTCTCGAAAGGCAGAAAGGTAGCCTTATGCAATACAGATAATGCAGATGGAGACAGTGCTTAGTCTCAAAAGGCAGAAAGGTAGCATTATGCAATTTAAGAAAATAAAAGGACGGATAGTAGTGAGATTTCTTAGATGATAGCTAATTACGATATCGTGACTGCTGGGGAGGTTGTGTGCGGATTACAATTACGAACAAGTGATGATTTTGAAAAGTTGAATTCATGAGAAACTATGCGTACATAAATATACCTGACAATATTGTAAGTCGAGTGCCTGCATCCAAAGAAAAATCGTGAGTTTTGTAAGGGGGATTGGTTAGTTCGTTTTCCCTTGGCTTCTGGAGTTGTGTATCATTGGGGTAGCATCGCCAAACAGCAGCAATTCGAACAATAGTTATGCATGATTTAGTAAATATAACATAAGTAGAAAATAATTGTTTTAGATGAACCAATGACTGCGACGTGGTTCAAGACATTGCAACTTTTCTTGTTCCGGAATTTTGAGGGTCCTCCTCAAAATTTTGCCCCAGTTTACTGGACTGGCAATTCTGACGGCTGCGCTGAACGACATAAAATCAACTTTGGAATTTTGATGGTCCTCCTTAAAATTCTGCCCCAGTTTACTGAGGTGGCATTCCTGGAGATGAATGGCTGAGAACTAACTTTAGAATTTTGAGGGTCCTCAAAATTTTATCCCAGTTCCAATGGTAGGGGAAATGAAATTTTTATTAAATTGTGACTAAACCCATAGAGCTGCCTACGTATCCCATATTAAACGGGAATCAGATCAGGCATAGTTCATATACATCATTAAAGAAATCATAAGTGGTTACACATAGTATCACTTGACTGCATCTGAATTGATCAGCTTTGGCCAAACTTCCCCGTCCATTTCTGCAAGTATAAGGGCCCCTCCTTTTAGGACCCGGTGAACCATGTACGAACCTTGCCAGTTGGTAGAGAATTTCCCCTTGGCTTCATCTTTATGTGGGAATAATTTCTTCAACACCAGCTGCCCTGGTGTAAACTTCCTTGGCTTAACTCTTTTGTTGAAGGCTCTGGACATTCTGTTCTAATACAACTGACCATGGCAAACTGCATTCATCATTTTCCCATCTATAAAGGCTAACTGCTCGTAGAGACCTTTTACCTATTCTGCGTCGTCCAACTCTGGTTCTTGTATGATCCTCAAAGAGGGAATCTCTACCTCGATGGGGATGACCACATCTGTACCATAAACCAGCATATAGGGAGATGCTTCGGTCGATGTGCGGACCGTGGGGCCGTATCCCAGTAAGGCGAATAATAACTTATCATGCCATTGTTTGTGAATTTCGACCATCTTCCTTAGTATCTTCTTGATATTCTTGTTGGTTGCCTCTACAACTCCATTTATCAGAGGCCTGTAGGCTGTAGAATTCTTTTGTTTGATCTTGAATGCCTCACACATTGCTTTCATCAAATCGTTGTTGAGGTTGGAACCATTATCAGTGATGATTGTTTTCGAAATTCTAAATCGGCAAACAATATGGTCCCGGATGAAATCTGTCATAACTTTCTCAGTCACTGCCCTGTATGATGCTGCTTCAACCCATTTGGTAAAATAATCAATTGCCAACATGTGACTGTTTGATGCGGCAGGCTCGATATGTCAAATGACATCCATTCCCCAGGCGGCGAATGGCCACGGTGAGCTTGTTGCAGTAAGCTCATTTGGAGGCACCTTTATAATATATGCATATATCAGATAGTGATGGCACTTGCGAATGTACTGGATACAGTCTGTTTCCATAGACATCCAAAAATACCCTGCTCGGAGTATCTTCTTTTCTAAGACAAAACCATTCATGTGCGGCCCGCAGGTCCCTGCGTGCATTCAATAATCTGGATGCTTCTTTTGCTTTTACACACCTTTGTAAACCTAAATTGGGTGTCCTCCTATACAGGATTCCCCCACTGTGAAAGAATTTGTTGGATAATCTTCGAAGTGTGTGATTTTGCGTGGCATTGGCAAGCTCTGGATATTCCTCTATTGTCAAGTACTCCTTGATGTCGTGGAACCATGGTTTTCCGTCTGCTTCTTCCTTAATATGAGCACAATAAGCTGGTTGATCATAAATCTTTACTAGGATGGGGTCAATGAAATTCGTATCTGGATGTTGGATCATGGATGATAGAGTAGCTAATGCATTAGCGAACTCATTCTAGACCTTGGGGACATGTTGAAATTCCGTCTTCGCGAATATTTTCCTTAACTCTTGTAGGTGATGCAAGTAGGTGAGTATCTTTGAGTTCTTGGTTGCACACTCTTCTCGAACTTGGTGTATGAGCAAGTCTGAATCCCCGATCACTAGCAGCTCCTGAATGTTCATGTCAATGGCCATCTTGAGCCCCAGGATGCAAGCTTTATATTCGGCCATATTGTTGGTACAAGGGAATCTGAGCTTGGCAAACACCGGGTAATGCTGGCCAATTTCTGATATTAGGACTACTCCCTATGCCAACTCTTTTTAAATTTGCGGCTCCGTCAAAAAACAACCTCCAACCCTTGTAATATTCTACATTATCTTCTCCTACAAACGACACTTCTTCATCAGGAAAATACGTTTTCAGGGGTTCGTATTCTCCGCCAATAGGATTCTCGGCAAGGTGATCTACTATGGATTGACCCTTGATTGCTTTCTGAGTTACGTAAACAATGTTGAATTCACATAGAAACATTTTCCATTTGGCGAGCTTGCCAGTGGGCATGGGCTTCTGGAAGATATACTTCAGCGGATCCATCCTTGATATGAGATAAGTAGTGTAGGCACAAAAATAATGTCTAAATTTCTGAGCTACCCAATTCAGAGCACAATAGGTGCACTCTAATAGAGAATACTGGGCCTCGTATGGGGTGAACTTCTTACTGAGATAGTAGATGGCCTGCTCCTTTCCCTCAATTTCATCATGTTGTCCCCGAACACAACCGAATGCCCCATCCAAAACCACAAGATAAAGCAATAGCGGCCTTCCTGGCTCGGGCGGAAACAAGACTGGCGGCATTGACAGTTACTTCTTGATTTTGTCAAAGGCTTTCTGACAATATTCAATCCACTTCAGCAATTTAAAGAGAGGTTCATAAATGACCGTGGACGGAGCTATGAACCGGCTGATATAATTGAGTTTTCCCAAGAAACACATTACGTCTTTCTTGTTCTTTGGTGGTGGAAATTCTTGAATGGCTTTAACCTTTGATGGATCAAATTCTATTCCTCGACGACTCACGATGAAACCCAGTAATTTTCCAGCAGGAACCCCGAATGCACACTTGGCGGAATTGAGTTTCAGATTATACCTCCTCGGTCTGTTGAAAACTTTCTCAGATCTTCCATATGATTAGTGGCTGTCTTGGATTTGATGATGACGTCGTCCACATATACCTCGATCTCCTTGTGTATCATGTCGTGAAAGATGGTAGTCGTGGATCTCATATAGGTGGCGCCATCATTCTTCAACCCAAACAGCATCATTTTATAACAATACATTCCCCACAACGTGATGAAAGCCATTTTTTCTGCATCTTCCTCATCCATACATATCTGATGGTATCCGGCGAAACAATCAACAAACGACTGTAACTCATGTTTGGCGCAATTGTCGATAAGAATGTGTATGTTTGGCAAGGAGAAGTCATTTTTGGGACTGGCCCGGTTAAAATCCCGATAGTCGACATAGACTTTAATCTTCCAATCCTTCTTTAGTACCGGCACGATGTTCGCTAACCATTTTGGATATTCCACTACCCTGAGAACCTTGGCTTTGACTTGCTTAGCAACCTCTTCTTTGATTTTCAAACTCATGTCGAGTTTGAATTTCCTGAGCTTCTATTTTACCGGGGAATAGGTCATATCTGTTGGCAGTTTGTGAGCTACAATGGACATGATGAGATCAGTCATATCAACATATGACCAAGCAAATATATCCTCATATCCCTTTAAAAATTCTGTATATTCTTCCTTTTCTGAGGGCGACAGGTGAACACTGATGCAAGTTTCTTTGACATTTTCTGTATCTCCCAAATTAACGACCTCAGTTTCTTCCAGGTCAGACTTAGGTCTATTCTCAAAATTCTCAACCTCTCTGATGACCTCTTCAGGTATTTCATCTACTTCAGAGTCTATGTCCTTTTGTTGCGTTGTTTCGTTGCAAGACACAATCGGTTGTTCATCATCAAAGTAAGTAATAGTAATGCTGTGTAAAAATAGAGTAAATGATAGAGAAATTAATCAGAGCAAGACATATGATAAACTGAAATGTTTTGATTAAATTCATAATTGTTTGAAACATCGGAGCTCTTTTTGAAATTAAAGACAATGCGAAAAGAAAATTAGCTAGTAAAATAAAATAAAATGAGATGCATGGTGCTTTTGTTTAGCCTTGCTACCCCGAAGCCTTCCAGGCCCTGACAGTTCTAATTGACCAATTACTGAGGCGGTCTCTTCAGTTCACAGCTTGTATGGAAGGGCCTTCCTCTCCTTCCTCCTAGAAAAGAACACAACAGTCCCTATCATCATCCTCCAGAAGCAGATTCTCCATGGCTGCCAAAGCTTTATCTTCCTCTGACCTATATATAGTATATGCCAGTTGGAAGGTCTGCTCCAAGCTAGGTATCGGAAGCTCTAACGGGTAGTAGGGGCCGCGCCAAGGTGGCGACCAGTTCTAGAATTCTTCCCAAGTATAATCGTACCCTAAGCCAAATGTAGTACCATGATTCTTTAGTTTGATGGGCTTAGTTATCCCCTGGAGGTTTTTGCTGAGTCCCTTTCCAGGCTTGTACCACACCAATTTAGGATACTTTCGATCTTGTTATCCCACCACTTGTCATTGTCTACCGGGTTGACCCTTTCGATGTGGTGGTATGTTTCTCTGCCTATTCTACTTCTGCCTCTAATCGTTGGGATGGTCTAGCGACCGTATATGGGGTTACTGCCATCACCATGAATAATCACCTCCTGTTGATTCCATTAATTGATGCTATGGCTCCAGTGGCGTGGATCTAGGGTCGTCCTAACAGCAAGTTGTAGGATGCCGGGACATCTATAACTTGAAAGTCGATGTTAAACCATGTTGGTCCTATTTGTAAGCATAGCCTGATTTCTCCAATGGTAGCCCTTTGGGACCCGTCGAAGGCCTTGACATTGATAGCCCCATCTTCGATATCGTGCAGGCTTTTTCCCAAAGTTCTGAAAGTTATCAGCGGATAGATGTTGAGGCTGAATCCTCCATCGATCAAGAATCTAGTGATGAAATAATCCTTGCATTGTGCGGTGATGTGCAGTGCCTTATTGTGACTTAGTCCTTCTGGCAGCAACTCATCTTCGTGGATGGTGATCTTATGGCTATCCAGCACTTGCCTTACCATATTTACCATTTCACCTCTAGTTATGTTGTGGGGCACGTTATCATCATCAGGGCATTTTTGTGAGCGTCAGTATCATCATCAGGGCATATGTGCTGGTGTTTTGTTCAATTGCTAAACGACCGAGTACTCCGTAGCTTTTATTTTTCTCCAAAGATCATCGGGACCAGTTTTAATAGGCCATCTTGAGGCTTGCTTACTGGACTCTGCTAAGTGTGCCGGGGTGTAAACCCTCCCTGTTCTGGTCATTCCTTGTGCAGCTATTGTTTCTCCTCTCTTGGTCTTCCCTTTCCTCCTAGCTTCGGCAGTGTAATCCAAGGGTATGGCATTTGAGTAGAATGGTATTATGTCTGACATTGTCATAGGAATAGGTACCCTTGGTGGTAACACAACAACTTCAAAGGGTGCAGGTGCTTTTGGAACTCCAAATTTAACCTCAATTGGCCCGGGTGCCTTTGCAGAAGGAGGCGCTTCAAATTCGAGAGGTATAGACATGTTTACTTCATCGTCCCTGGAGGGATGATTCTGTACAACAATTGGATTATGTGTAATTGCTGGTTTCTTCGATTCATCCCCTCAACAATCAAACCTATCGACCCTTTGGGGTCCCAATCATCTTCGATCTCGATCATGTGAATGTCTCTACCATTGTGGTCAGGTAGAGGGTTGTTGCGAACATTAGGAGAAGGCTCCTTTGCTACTATGGCCTTATTGTCGATCAGGGTTTGAATCTTGTCCTTCAATGAGCGGCACTCATCAAGGGTGTGTCCCTTCATGTCGGAATGGTATGCACATGTCTAATTAGGGTTGACCCACTGGGAGGGATTTTCTGGAGTTATGGATGGGATAGTAGTGACGTAACCAATGGCTTTAAGTCTCTTGTATAGCTAGTCAGTTTGTTTAGTGATGGCTGTGTATTCTCTAGGAGGTCTGCGATTAAAATTTGGCTTGGGTCTAGGGAAATTGTGACGGGTGGGAGGTGATTGGTAGTGAGAGGGTTGAGCATTATAAGCTTGATAAACAGGAGCTGGTTGAGAGTATCTAGGTGAGTTGGGTTAATATGTGAGAGGTGGAGAGGATTGGTAAACAGGAGGTGGATTTTGATAAGAGGGTGCGAGTGCTTGGTAATTCGGGATAGGCTGATATGTAAGTGGAGGTGATGGGTAGGTGTGGTATTTTAGTGGTGACTTGGCTACCTGTGTGATCGTTACGGCACTCACATCCTTCTTCTTAGACATGCCACCAGACTGTAAAGCCTTATTGGTGGCATGTAATGCTATAAGATTAGTAACCATACCATTCTTAATGCCTTCTTCGATTCTTTCTCCTAGTTTGATGATATCGGAAAACTTTGACCCTCGGTTAGTATCAACCTCTCGTAATATTTGGGATCCTGAGCACGGACGAAGAACCTATTCATTTTCTCTTCTTCTAGCACCGGCCTGACCTTTGAAGCTTCTGACCTCCAACGAGTAGTATACTCGCGGAATGTTTCGGTAGGTTTCTTCTTCAAATTCTGGATGTAGAATACATCCGGTGCATTCTCTGTATAGAATCTGAATCTATCCATGAAATCTGATGCCATGCTTACCCATCTTCTCCATTTCTTAGGGTCCTGGCTGATGTACCAGGATAAAGCATCTCCCTTCAGACTTCTCATGAAGAGCTTCATACGGATCTTCTCATCTATTCCGACTCCAACCATCTTATCGCAATAAGTCCTCAAGTGGACTGTGGGATCTCCTGTTCCATCAAACATTTCAAACTTTGGAGGTTTATATCCCTCCGGAAGTTCAACATCTGGTTGAATTTAGAGGTCTTCATAATTTAACCTCTCGATACCTTTGTTACCTTCCATACCCTGAACTCAGCCGGTCAACTTCTTGAGTTCTGCTGCTAAGTTTCTTATAAAGGAGTCTTTGTTATCAGACTCAGGTGCATTTGAGATTGGTTGAGTATAATGGGGCACAGTATCCACGTAAATAGGAGTGTTGTAGAGGTGGTAATTTGTGGTATTCACTGGATCGGGAATGAGTAGTGGTGTTCTTGGGAGTGTGGCATGTGTTGCAATGTTTAGTATGAGTAGATTGTATCTATGGTTTGTGGGGTTTTCTGTGGAGGTGCGGGATTCTGGGTATTGACATCAGGAGCGGTGAGAGAAAATGACAGGTTTGCCAAATTCTGAACCTGATCCAGTTCTTCTCGAAATTTCAACAGTTTTTGCTCAAATTGGGTAGCAGTTTCCTTAGGAACCTGGGTACCCTGAGGAATCTCAATCTCCTTTCTGGCGCTTGGATCTCCCATTCTACCTTGGTTCTTTTTCCGGATAGGACTCGGAGGAGGAGGAGGTGGAGGGCCCTTGGATCTTGTAGAGTATGATGATGATGCCACAATGCACAAACTAACCTTTGGGGGGGAAGGGTAATAAAAATAAAAGAAAAACAAAACGTAATAAGTTAGTGTAGGTTATGAGGAAAAATGTTGCAGTATTTAAACACATTGTGCAAGAATATAAATGGCATCCTAATTTTGTGCCTCGTTGTGCCCGAGGTACGCCTAGCGACAAATATTTTTGGAGAATTTATAATGCTAAATGCCTCATTTTATTGATAAAATAAGACGAATCCAAAATGACTCTAAATAATAGAAAGTAAAATGTCACTATTGGCCATTAGGCTTATTACATTAAAATAAAGAAGAAAAGGACTCTGAACTACTTGGTCCTAGAAGGACCTTCCCCAGATTCGGCATCTTTGTCTCCCTCGAACTCTTTCACCAGCTCGCGTAGTCCTAGCAGTAAATAAGCTCGGGCCAGATGTCCGCCTGCATTTCCTTTTCAGCCTTTATGATTTTGTCGTTAGGCTGGTTCTCTAGAATTGAAGGCAAATTCCATAAGTATTTGCGGATGAGCGTCTGATCATTGGAATGGAGGTCTTTCCACCAATTTAGCAGCCTTGGATGAATGTTGGTTACCATGCCAAATCTGGGGACTTCGTGCCTCATTTTCTGCAAAACAGAGCATTAGGCCCTTACCCCGCCGGACTCGACTATTTAAACAAATAATTAGCATAGCAAGCATTTAGTTCTTTAAATAAATGCACAAAACGTGGGGGTGTCCATTTTTGTTTCAGGGAAACCCGATGGACTTTCGACACGGCTATCTTAATGAGTCATTATATGGACAACATAACTTACTCGGCTAAGTTTGACCATGATGTATGTAAAGTTTAAACGGAGTAAGGTTTCTATTGGGAATTAGATATGTACCCTTGAGCGAACAACTCAAGAGGGAAAGGCACAGAACCGTCGACTGCACCGCTGATCGACTGGTTTTACTGCATATATGCCTTATCCAAATTTAAGGGGAGATAGTATTGGAAGAGCACAACTACTCATTATAAGCGTTGCTATAATATTTGTTTGGCACGAGTGGAATATAATGTTGAAGATGCAATTTACAATAAAGAAATAAATTGACATGTATTTTCAAGTTCATACAATAAATGTTTACAATAATTGCTCAAAATTACAACTGCATTGATGGAAAAGCAGTAAATGAAAGTAATTAAAGAAAAAAAAACAAAAGGAAACAAATCAGTTTCGAATAAAGGGATTAAACAAAAGAAATAAAAGAAAGCAATAAAGTTGCATATAATATGAAATGGTAAAAGCCTAAAGAATCCCCAGCGGAGTCGCCATGTTGTCGACGCCCCCTTTTTCCCTCCCTAAGAGCGAGAAATAGGGTTTATGACATTTAGGAAAGACAACTCTATTCCCATTTGGGAATTGGGTTTTTGGATTTGGAGAGTCACCACGTAATGATTATAGTGCATTAGGACACTTTAAGAAAGAATTTGAGATGAAGAACTAGAGTTTGGGTAAGGGCTAGAAATTATCTCGAGGGAAGGTGTTAGGCACCCCTCAAGATCCACTATTGTGATTCCCGGCCATGTTACAATTGTTAGTTTCAAGCAAGCAAACATACAAGGTAATTTCACGTAAAGGCTGCAAGTAGGTATGCGTAAAGGTTATAAAACATTCTAAAGTTCGAATAGATGACTCCTTAATTATTGTCAAGAATGTCTAAAATGTAGAAAAACGGGATCAAGTAATGAATACCAATTATCAAACAAGGAAGTGAATGAGCAAAAAATTTTAAAGGAAAGGGCAGTGTGAAAAAATAGGGGGAGGGGGGAATTTTAATGATTAAACAAGAATGCAGAATTTTAAGAACTGAAAATTGACAATCTAGAAAAATAATTATGTAAGGGAAAAGGGGTCCTAGGCTTGTAAAATACATGGATCATTCACATATCACCGGTACCCAATTGTACGCATAATGTTATCGTGTTATCATTATCTCCATGTCTAACCCCCCCCCCCCNAAAGAGGTTTTGAATGATTAAAGCAAAATACAAGGTTTAAAAGAGCAGAAAACTGACAGTTAAAGAAGATTCTAAAAAAAACGTAAGCATATAAAGAGGGAGGGGGATCCTAGGCTTATAAATAACATGGATCACCCCACACAACACCCGATAACCATTTATACACGTGGTGTTATCGTGCGGTCATCATATCCATATCTACCCTTCCCACCCCGTTAAGGTATTAAAGCACAAAATAGTATCGTTACTTATTGCATGCTAATACTCGGCCCAATCCTATCAGTCCCGGAGGAAATTGGACTACTAGTCCTAAAAGGAGAGGGGTTTGAGGCCTTTTAAGAGTTTTCAAAGGACAAAATGCTAAGGCGTCAATCAAAACACATAACGCAAAAAAGGAGGGAACAAATAAGCAAGTAGGGCTCAAATAAGACTCCATAAATCAAATAAAATTCATAGAGTTTAGCATGTCTTACACGTACTGGTTTGGTTTTAATTAAATAAAGCAACGAGCGGACTGGTTTAACACATATTTTCAGACGGAAAGTATACATTAGGCTCACTCGAATGTAGTTGACTAAAACTGATCTGATTGATTAATTAATCCTTGTGTCTGCATGTTTGATAGAATGACTAGTTTTAAAATAGAAAACTGTTTATGGAGCAAAGCTACAGAGTAAAAGAAGTGAGAGGATTTTCAGAAAAAGAGTGAGCCCGAGGGGCTGGTACTGTTCTTTGTGTTTACTTTACTTCATTTGTCGGCCATTACCTGTTTATTGTGTTACTCTATGTGTCACCCTCCTGATTGCCTGGCATTACCTGTTAACTGAGTGTTGTGCCCGAGGGGCGGATTCCTGTACCTATCTATACTAATTATTTTGCATTCATTTGCATAATTGTTGCAAAAGTCATTTTCAAAAGAGGTTTAAACTAAGCTAAGATATTTTTAAGAGATTTCACAGCTTTATTGTTCTTCTTAAATGGCTTTTATACTACTTCTGTACAGCATGTTAATGCGCTTTACGATATTTTTTTACTGCTCAGTTGTTATTTACCTTTATTACTCACTGAGTCGGAGTGCTCACTTTACTCCATGCATCTTCTGTGCAGATGCAGGTATTTATGCACCTGATAGTGGGTTTGACTCATTGAAGGCAAAGTTATTGGAGTTTAGCAATGAGGTTGTCAACGTTCGCAGCACCGTCTTTCTCCCTCTTTGTTTATCAGTCCTGTTTTGTATTTTTCACACCTTTTGTTGTATTTATACTCTAAAAGATGCTCGGGACTTGTGACACCCCAGTTTGGGCTGTGTTGGGTTGTACTTCTGCTACTTATTATTATTAAATTATATTTAAAATCCTTATAAACTATTTAACTGCTTTAAAAAGATGAGTTGGGTTTCGTTGGCTAGCCTTGTCCTCACGAAAGGCGCCGTCACGACAGGGTCTGGGTTGGGTCGTGACAAATGTGCATCTCTTTTGAGTAAAAGTAAGAAAATTTGACTAGAAAATTCATTATACTAGGTCTTCTATCTTAGGAGAAAAATTTATCAGAATATGATTTTGATTCTAGAAGAAAATTCATCAGACTAGGTCCCTTTTTTTATATTAGGAGAAAGATTCATCAGAATAAGATTTTGATCCTAGAACACTCATCAGACTAGGTCTCTTATCTTAGGAAAAATACTTATCAGACTAAGATTTCTATCCTAGGAGAAAATTCTTCAGAATAGATTTTCTATCTTAGGAGAAAGATTCATTAGACTAAGATTTTGATCCTAGGAGAAAGTTCATCTGACAAGGTTTTTTTGTTATCTTAGGAGAAAGATTCATCAGACTAAGATTTTGATCATAGGAGAAAGATTCATCAGACTACAATTTTGATCCTAGGAGAAAGTTCAACAGACTAGGTCTTCTATCTTAAGAGAAAGATTCGTCAGACTAAGATTTTTATCCTTGGAGAAAACACATCGGACTAGGTTTCTTACCTTAGGAGAAAGATTCATCAGAATAAGATATCAATTCTAGGAGAAAATTCATCAGACTATGTTTTCTATCTTAGGAGAAAGATTCATCACACTAATATTTTGATCCTAGGTGAAACTTCATTAGACTAGGTCTTTTTGTTATCTTAGGAGAAAGATTAACCTGACTAAGATTTTGATCCTAGGAGAAAATTCATCAGACTAGGTCTCTTACCTTAGGAGAAAGATTTACCAGACTAACGTTTCTATCCTAGGAGAAAATTCATCAGACATGGTTTTCTATCTTAGGAGAAAGATTCAACAGACTAAGATTTTGATCCTAGGAGAAAGTTCATCTGACTAGGTATTTTTTTTATCTTAGTAGAAAGATTCATCAGACTAAGATTTTGATCCTAGGACAAAATCCATTTGACTTGGTCTTTTTTTTATCTTAGGAGAAAGATTCATCAAAATAAGATTTTGCTCCTAGGAGAAAATTCATCAGACTAGGTCTCTTATCTTAGGAGAAAGATTCATCAGACTAAGATTTCTATCCTTGGAGAAAATTAATCAGACTAGGTTTTCTATCTTAGGAGAAAGATTCATCAGACTAATATTTTGATCCTAGGAGAAAGTTCATCTGACTAGGTGTTTTGTTATCTTAGGAGAAAAATTTATCAGACTAAGATTTTGATCCTAGGAGAAAGATTCATCAAACTACGATTTTGATCCTAGGAGAAAGTTCATCAGACTAGGTCTTGTTTCTTCGTATAAAGATTAGTCAGACTAAGATTTTGATCCGAGGAGAAAAACTATCGGACTAGGTTTCTTATCTTAGGAGTAAGATTCATCGGACTAAGGTTTAGATCCTATGAGAAAATTAACTAGACTAGGTCTCTTATCTTAGGAAAAAGATTTATCAGACTAAGATTTCTATCCTAGAAGAAAATTCATCACACTGGGTTTTCTACATGAGGAGAAAGATTCATCAGACTATGATTTTGATCCTAGGAGAAAGTTCTTCTGACTAGGTCCTTTTATTATCTTAGGAGAAAGATTCTTCTGACAAAGATTTTGATCCTAGGAGAAAATTCATCAGACTAGATCTCTTATCTTAGGAGAAAGATTCATCAGACTAAGATTTCTATCCTAGGAGAAAATTCATCAGACTAGGTTTTCTATCTTAGGAGAAAGATTCATCAGACTAAGATTTCTATCCTAGGAGAAAATTCATCAGACTAGGTTTTCTATCTTAGGAGAAAGATTCATCACACTAAGATTTTGATCCTTGGAGAAATTTTATCTGACTAGGTCTTTTTGTTATCTTAGTAAAAAGATTCATCAGAATAATATTTTGATCATAGGAGAAAATTCATCAGACTAGGTCTCTTATATTAGGAGAAAGATTCATTAGACTAAAATTTCTATCCTTGGAGAAAATTCATCAGACTAGGTTTTCTATCTTCGGAGAAAGATTCATCATACTAAGATTTTGATCCTAGAAAAAAGTTCATCTGACTAAGTCTTTTTGATACCTTAGGAGAAAGATTCATCATACTAAGATTTCGATCCTAGGAGAAAGTTCATTTGACTAGGTCTTTTTGTTATCTTAGGAGAAAGATTCATCAGAATAAGATTTTGATCATAGGATAAAATTCATCACACTAGGTCTTTTTGCTATCTTAGGAGAAATATTCATCAGAATAATATTTTGATCGTAGGAGAAAATTCATCAGACTAGGTCTCTTATCTTAGGAGAAAGATTCATCAGACTAAGATTTCTATCCTTGGAGAAAAATCATCAAACTAGGTTTTCTATCTTCGGAGAAAGATTCATCATGTGAGCACATGATTTTTGCCTCACAAGAATTACACCCACAAAATAAAATAAAAAAATTTTGTGAATCTTCGTTGAATTTTCTAATTTTCTGTCATTATTTGCATTTTTGTCCTTGCATGTTTATTTGTTCAAATAAATAGATAATACAAAAATATGTTGCATTTTTTCATTTAGGATTCAATTTTTGCAATTCTTGAGCTAAGTAATAAATTACTTATTTTTATAAAAATGAAAAAAAAATCATAAAAATATGTATTTGGCATTTTTAGTGTTTAAATTCAAATTGTGTGATTTCTCTTTTAAAATTATTATTTAATTGTGTATGATAATTATTAATTAGAACAAATTAGTAATTTAAGTTGATTAGGGTTTATAATTCAATTTAGGAAATATTAGTATTAATTTTGGACATAATTAGAAAATAAAAGAAGGAAAATAATTAAAACGAAATAATTTGGGCCAATTCTTAATGTACCCTTAATCAGGCCCAAATACCCTTACGCAGCCCAAATTACCCCCCCTCCCCAATCCATTCAGAAATGATCGGGCTATCTCAACCTTCCAAACGTCGTCGTTTATGTCACATTCGATCTGAACCGTTAATCTTATAAGATCGAACGGTTCAGTCTTTAGCGTAGATGAAACGACGACATTTTGAGTTGATTGATCTCAACCATTCATCAATCCTGATCAAACGGTCCAGTGAGATTCTCAAAACCCGACTCTGACCCGTTCCAAAACCGACCCAGTCTCCCACTTAAAGAAACGATGTCGTTTCTATAAAGTAATGGATCCAAGCCGTTGATCTTAATTAATCTAACGGTCTGGATTATATCCCCACCCTAGTATATATTTCTCCCAATGACCCAGCCCCCCTTAGAACCCCCCCTTCGTCTCTCGCAATGTCTTCAGAAACCAAACCTCGCTCCGCCGCTGACCGCCTGCGGGAAATCGCCCACGGCGGCCATCAGTCACCAAACCCCGCCAAAATAACACCATAAACTCCCCTTAACCTCCCCGTCACTGATCTACCATTGATTTCCCTCAAAACCCACCCAAGCTTCTCGAATATTCAAAAGACCAAACACCATGTCCGGCGGCAGGTCTCCAATGGCCACCAAATTTACATCCTAGGTCCCCCTCCACCTCCTCTTCCCAAATCCCAACCCCTCTTCCTTCGAATGTTATTGGAATGCGTTGAATATCAGTTTGAAGTTCCAATCACTAGCGTCGCCGCAATTTCTCCTGTGGCGGCAACGCCCTCAAACCCGTCCCAAACTAACACCCTATGACCCCCTTCTTTCCCTCGTTCCAAATCCTCACTCAGGTTCCTTCAACTCATTGATAGCCATATCCTTCCACTCATTGATCAGCTTTTCCTGGGCTTCCTATATTTCCCGATGTTCATTCTCATATTCCCTCATCCTCTTGCGCAATTGGTTGTATTGGACTTGCATTGCAGCTTTCTCATCAATAATCCTATGACTGTGGACGAATCCTGGACGACCCAAACCAATGTGATCATCTTCCAACCAACCTGTGTAGTGCGGCACACACCCGGCATGATACATGTCGGTTTTGATAGTGTAAGGTCCCGTAAATAATTTTTGGTCTTAAAACTTAGTAACACGTGGTGTCGACTCCGAATATGTGTTAGGAATGTGTAGAATTCTTCACGGCGAGCCCCTTGGTAGTGATTTAAGCCTTTAAAAATCAAAAGAATCAATTTTCCAGAAAGTAGTCATGTATGTGGTCCAGAATGTTGTCGCAGATCAGCTATGCGGACCGCATTCATGCCGCATAGTGGATCAGAGAGTTGGTCTAAGTTGATATTGAAAATGCGGTCTATTATGCGACCGCATAATCGATATGTGGACCGCATTCCTGCCGCATAGTGAATCAGAGAGTTGGTCTAAATTGATGTTGAAAATGTGGTCCATTGTGCGACCGCATAATCAATATGCGGACCATATTTCCACCGCATACCCAGGCAATATGCGGACAACATTTCAATTCTGCGATCGCATAGTGCGACCACAGATCTTACCCGAACTTCCATTTTCTAAAATTTAAAACCCGACCCCCTTTCTAATATAACACCCAACCCCTCATTTTTACATATTTTCTGAACAAAACAAGAGAGAGGGAGGAGGGCTTCTTGAGAGAAGGCTCATTTTTCTTCAAAAATTTGTTCCTCAAATTATCTGGTCCGGGAAATTTCAAAGCAAGTGCCTTCATCTCTATTTCTACAGGTAAAATCCCTACCCCATTTTTCATTGACTTTCAAATTTATTGAGAGGGGGAAGTCTCATGCATTAGTTCTTGATAATAGGGGTTGAAACACACATGCATGTTGATTAAAACCTAAAATCTAGTAAGAATAGTTTGGAAAGAGTAAAGAGTTGTGTAAAGAAGGGTTGATAACCTAAATAAACTTGGATAGTAATTGTGAACTTTAATTCTAAGAAATATGTGTTAATTTTTAAACTAGATTGACGTTGCTACGCTTTTGGTGAAGTTGGAAGTAGAAATTAAAAAGGGAATTCGGCTCCAGGTATGTATGGCTAACCTTGACTTTGTAAAATCGCCTTGTTGGTGTTCAAAGTTTTAGTNCAAATAATTGAGATAATAACATCTATTGCTTATCGTGGACAAGTATAGTTGTAATGTGAAACACTTGTGAATTGTGGAATGTGACGGAAATAGTATGGATGGTTATGGAAACACTTGTAAATTATTGTTTCTATTCCTCAAGAAGTGTTGCTGCGATCTTTGTGAATTGTTCATTGTTGTTGTTGTGATTGTTTGTGAATTGAAAATGTACGGTGAGATCGGGTTGCGCGCCGCAACATGAAGTAATAAGGTGCGGATTGTGGTGATAAGGGTGGCCGAGGTAATAAGGGTGGCCGAGGTAATAAGGGTGGAAAGTGATCGAAATCACTGTTGAAATGAAAATATGAGCAAAAATGTGAAATCTATTGATGTGGAAATGTGGAAAGGGAAGCAGGAGAGTTTGTAAAACTTGTTTGGCTTGATTGTTCTTTCTTTATGGAATTGATTGTTGTTTCTGTTATTGTTACTTATTTGTCTATGGCTTGAGTTTACTTGGCGCAAAGTTTGTTACACATACCAGTTCAATTCAAGTGTACTGAAGTCCCTTTTGCCAGGGGCGCTACATTCGTGTTATGATTGTAGGTGGATCTGCAGCAGGTATTCCAGCCCACCGATCGTAGATCCCTCTTCGCCTTCCGTAAATTTTTGGTGAGCCCCATTCCTCTTGGGGCCGTGCGTGGATCAGGCCGCTTGTTTATGTAGTTTTATTCTATTATTGTGTAAAGTATAGCCGGAGCCTTGTTACCGACAAGTACTGTATTATCCCGTTGTATCTTTAGAGGCTCCGTAGACAGTGGATGTGGGTTAGAAGCTATGTATAATCATGTTTCTTTTGTGGGACAAGGAATTGGTAATTTCACTAATTATTATGCATGTATGTTTTGAAAAAGGGTGATCTAAAATTTATTTATGTGGCTAGTTCTTGGAATACCGAATAAGGAAAACAAGGGGTGGCTCATAGGTTAGGAAAGGCACCCAGGTCCGCTTGACTGGGGATACCTGGTCGAGCGCCGGTCGTGTCCCTCGAGTTTGGGGCGTGACAGATAGACTCCCTCTCTAAGACTAGCTTGCAGTGCCACATATGCTGAGCGTGACACCTATGTGGGCTATCATCATCCTGAAAGTCAGCCCTGAAATGACTCATTTTCTCTATCCTGGGTATGATTTGTTTCCTTCCGGCTTGCCTCATGACTCATTGGGGGACGTAAGGATGAGTTCCCCTCAGGCCAATGAGTATGAGGAATGGTGCGTCTCGCGAATGGATGATAAACTTCCCTGTTGGGAACCACTCGAACATCCACTGAATTTGCTCTTCTTTTAGATGCTCGAACAACTCTAACCATCCATTGGCGTCCTCCGGCTGAGCCAATATGTTGGGCGTGAAGTACATTCGCTTTGGGTTATGAAAAGCGAAATGGTCATCCCAATCCCTGCGGATAATTTCCTGCATGTAGTCGCCTTTCTGAAGGTGTTCTAGGAGTCAAGGTTGAAGCAGCAGATTACAACCCTTAAGATGCGGAGCCCCTTGTTGGCACTTTCCCAAGGCTCGGTAGATTTCAGCGATGATCATGGGCACTATGCTGAAAGACTGCCCATCGATTCCTTCCATTAAGGTATTGGTTACCATGGCTTGTCTGGTGTGAATCCTAGCCTTCTTCATAGGTAAAATTATCTTGCCCAAGAAGCAAAACATGAACACAAACACCCTTCTATGTATATGTCCCAAAGAAGTGATGGCGAATTCGTCCATATAGGTACGATAGGACTTGCTGTGGCCATATCTCTCGTATAAGAAGTCGAATGGTATGTAGGAGTCCTTCAAGCAAGAAAGGTCGGGATTTTTCTTGAGTCCCATCATCTTAAGAAAGCCCCTACTTTTCCGATTCTCCGGCATAAGCAAACCCGGAGTCTCCCAAGGGATACCAGCTAGGCCACCTATCTCTTTTAGCAAAGGGGTCATTTCCAAATCCCCGAAGCGGAACATTGATCGATCACCATCCCAAAACAAAGTGGCAGCCTCAATGATCTTGTTGTTGGGTTGGATTTCCATAAGTGAGGGCAAATTCCCTAAGTACTTACGGACGAGGGTTTGATCACTGCTATGAAGATCTTCCAGCCAGCTCAGCAACCTTGGGTGGATGTTGGATACCATACCGAATCTTGGGACCTCGTGCCTCATTTCTGCAAAACAAAGTGTTAGGCCCTTAACCCCACCAGACTCGACTATTTAAATCAATAATTAGCAAAAGGCATTTAGTTCTCCAAATAAATGCACATAATGTGAGAGTGTCCATTTGGGTTTCGAGGAAACCCGATGGACTTTGGTTTAAGATATCTTAATGAGTTATTATGCGGACAACATAACTGACTCGGCTAGGCTTGACCATGATGCATGCACAGTTTAATGGAATAAAGTTTATACTTTTGAAGTGCTAGACAAGGTACCCTTGAGCGGACAACTCAAGAGGGAAAGGCGCGGAACCATCGACTACACCGTTGATCGACTGGTTTTGCCGCAAATATGCCATTACCATATTTAGGGGGTTTATAATATCGGAAAGGCGCAACCACTCATTATAAACACTACTATAGGATTTGTTTTGGCATGAGTGAAATATGATGTTGAGGAATGCAGTTATAATAATGAAGCAAATTGCATGTATTTTCACGTTCATTACAATAAATACTCAAAAATTACAACAGAATTGAAATAAAAAATCGGCGAAAGAAAATTAATGGAAAAGAAAACATGAAGGGCCAAGGTTAGTAATTGTGATAAAATAATCAAGAACATGAAATAATTGTGATTGGGTAAGCAATAAAGTCACAAAACCATGTAACGGTAAAAGCCTAAAAGAAATCCCCAGCAGAGTCGCCATGTTGTCGACGCCGCCCCCGCCCCCCCTTTTAACCCCAAGGCGGAATTGGGGTTTACGACATTATGGATAGAATAACTCTTATTCCTTTTTGAGGAACCGGGTTATAGAATTTGAAGAGTCGCCACCTAATGATTATAGTGCATTAGGACACTTTTTAGAGAAAAGAAAGGATTTGAAGGAAAACTAGAGTTCGGGTAAGGGCTTGAGATTATCTCGAGGGGAAGGTGTTAGGCACCCCTCAAGATCCACTAGTGTGGTTCCCAGCCATGATTAGTTGTGACTTTAAGAAAAGTAAGAGTAAACAAACAAGGTTTGCATATAGGGAATACAAATAAGTTGAAAGTTTTGAAAGGAAAGAAAGAAAAGATGCAAACGATTTTTGGAAAGAAAGCGTGAAATTTCTTAAAAAAAACATCATACCATATGAATAAAGGGAGAAGGTCCTAGGTTTAAATATAATATGGATCACGTTGGTGCAATATCCAGCAAGTCATTTCCGCACGAGATATTAGTGCACCATTATCATCATCTCTATATTCTACCCTTCCCACCCGTTAAGGTATTTAAGCGCGATTGGTTTCATTTACTTATTGCATGCTAGTACCCATCCCAACCTATTAGTCCTGGGGTATTTAGGACTTCTAATCCTAAAGAGGGAAGGAAAGGGGATGAGGGCATATGTGGAGTTTGAAGGTAAAAATGCTAAGGTGTCAATCAAAAAAACAAATAGCACATAAGGGGAGTAAACAGACATACAAAGGCTGCACATAAAAACTCCTTAAGCCATACAGCAACTAGCTTAGCATGACTTGCAATTACTGATTTCGTCTTAAGATTAAAACTGATAATGGACAGATTAGTTTAACACATAGCGTTGGATACTAAGTCTACTTTGGGCCCCTCGGGTCTGATTTGTTAGAAATCAAAATACCTTGAGCGAATGATTTAGATGATACTGGTTTTTAGAAAAAGTATCCAGACGCAGAAGAACCTTAAAAGGAAAGTACAGACTGCAGTAATTTTATCAATAGATTTTTGAAAGCATCAGACTGTTTGAGTAAAAATGCAGCAAGTTATGCAAGAATTTCGAAGGCAGGAGTATTTTGAGAAAGAAAAGTTGGTTGTAGGACTGTATTGAAATAGTAGCTTCATGAGATGAATAAAAATTCAGGCAGAAAGTTGAAAACTATTTTAGGAAAGAAGATGCTAGTTTAGAAAATTTGAGAGCATTGCGAACCGGTAAAAGTTTTCTGAAATAAACAAGCTTGGACGAGTTTTGTTGAAAACGCTGAAGCTAATTGCCGGGTTATTGCTTACACTGATTTAAGCGAGTTTGAAAACCTATAGGCAGGATATATATACCTTGATTTTTTAGGACTTGTTGCTGTTATTAAACTGGTACGAAATGAGTATTTGATTATCCTACAGTTTGCCTAATGTTTATGCATTTCCTATAGGCATGATTTCTCTATGCAACTAATTGTTTGATTATTAGGTCCTATAGGCAGGATTTCTAATGATTGAGTTAAGAAATATTAAAACCCTATAGACATGGTATCTAAGTGACTGAGTTATAACATTAAATCCTATAGGCATGGCATCTAACCTTAATCACATGCAATAAAGTAAACCCCTCCCACACCCTTTACTAATAGTTCCCCGAGTTTCTTGTACAAAGATTATTACAAAACTGGAGAGAAAAAGACTAAATAAAGTATATCAAAACTAGAACAGACCCGAGGAAGCCCAAAGTAACCTTAATGTCCAACACATGTATTTTACCAAATCCGGACTCCAGATTCCAAGGCCTTTTCTTAGAGTGTTTCAAAGTTCCAAGGGCTTTCAGGAAGCCCATGCAATGCTTACACCACGGATAGCAATTAGAACAGAATAGTGCAAGTGTGGAATTGCCAGCCCTTAGGCATTCAAGTTCAGAGGTAGCTCCAAGGTCCTAAAGCATGGCCCCCAAAGGGTGGCAGAACTTAAAGAACTAAGAATGAGTGTAGAGTGAGGGGATTAGAGGAAACCAAAGCAAAGGATGGTCATACCCAGCCATGGGTAAGACTGGCACACCCCTGACCCTTTACATGGCTTGGACAAATAAGAGCAGGCTTGAGAAAGTCAGACTTAGGCCTGAATGGCAATTAGGACACCACCAGACTTGAGTCAAGATCAACACATAACAAGGGATAAGGGAATGGGATCAATTTGAGTATAGGTTTAGGGCAACCTGGTTCTAAACTAGGGATGCCAATAGAGTGCCAACCTAGTCTAAAACAATACTCACACACAAAGGGGTTAGGGAAAGGGATTGATAAGGGAGCATTTGTATCAACAAACAGGATTAAGCCACGGGGATTTGGGGAAAGGGATGTACATGAAAGTACTAATACAAGCATACCAGAATCAAAGACATAGGAACATGGGGTAGGGATGTAACATGCTAAAGTTTAATTGCATAATGTAAGAAAGTCGAACATAAACAGCCATTTGAAAAGGATAAATAAACATGTAGTTTGGAGTTGGTATTTAAATCATCGACATATTAGTTGCAAACTCAAACAGTAAAGGAAGTAGGGAAGATAGAATCCTATGCTTAGCCTTGGCTTTCAGCCGGCTAAACCCAAACAGCAGAACAAGTAGCAGAGCAGAGTAAAGAAGAGAAGAAAGAGTTTAATGAGTGTGAACTTGTGATTGTTCGTGTGTGTGTGAAGTAAAAGGGGTGGTTTTTTATAGTTTGAAAGTAAGCAGTAAGTAAGGCAAGAAAATAACTTAGTATCAAGTTATAATCAATTAGGAAAAGGATTTCCTTCAATTAAGGAATCAAACTTAAGGTAATAAAACAGAGTTCCATTTATGGAAAGAAGAAATCAACAATAAGTTGCAAAATAAAGGGTAGATACATATAAGTTTTGAAAGATACACGGTTTTAAGCAAATAAGGCAAGAATAGAATCACTAATAATATAGTAAATCAAGGAATCAGGGATTTGAACTCAGTATTGAATTCAGTCAAAAAATAGGTCCAAATCAGTCAAAGATAGAATCAAAATGGATTCATAGGAAATCAACCCCCCTCAATTAAAGTTATTTTGAAAGGGGAAGTCTGACTATAAAAAGATGCACAAACTTAAACATGCGAGGCTAAATTAAACTGAGTAGTCATGTAATCAAAGAGCAAAAGAACATAGCCATGAATGGAATTAGAAGTTCTTGCAAATCTTAGCAAGAATTAGAAGCATGAGACGAGTTTAGACAGTTAGGGTTTTGAAATTAAATAGGCAGCCGACAATTACACACAGAACTCGGAAAACCCTAGAAACAACACGGTAAAGAAAAATACATAGGAATCATAATTGAAAATACTTAGGAAATATAGCAAAAGTAAAAGGAATCACAGTAGAGCAAATAAAACAGAAAATCGGAGAAACCCTAAGTTTTAAGAAGATGAATAGTTTTGAAAACAAAATCAGCAAAAACATGGAAAACAATTAGTAATCTTAGAAAATATCATAGATCTGAAGCAGATCTTAAAGAGAAACAAAGATCAAGAATCTCGGAATTTAGGGTTTCAGAGAACACCCTAGAGAACGACAAAGGCCTGGAACGGACTGGCCCTGAGTCGGAGATAGACTCACAGGGCTAGGACTCGCCGGAGATGAGCCGGAAATGGCCATAGAACTTGAATCGGAGAGCTTATGAGCCGGGGGATTCAAGGTCAGACCTTGAATCTTCATGCAAAAGGAGGGTAAGGGCGAGTGGGGGTAGACATAGGTTACACAAGGCCTGAGAGGCCATGATTTTCGGTGGAATAAGGTCGGAGACTGGCGGACAGGGCTAGGGTTTCAGAGGGGCTTGAGAGCGTTTGAGAGACAAAGGGGATACAAGGGCGGCTGCAGAAGAGGAAATGATTAGGGTTAGGGGGGCTGTGGGATTAAAAAAGGAATGGGTTAACGTGGACCGTTGATCTAAATGATCAACGGTCGAGATTAAGGGGTGCGTGGGTCGGGCTTATTTAATTGGGTCTGGGTATGGTAATTTTTGAAATTGGGTAGTGTAATTGTGGGTTAGATTGGGGCTCGAATTGGGCTAAAATTGAAATTAAAAAGGGCTACAATTTAAATGCCAATTTTCCTCAATTTTAATTTTATAAAATAGTAAATGATGTTCAAAAATCAAATTAAAATTACTGAGTTAATAAAAATTACATAAGTACTAATTTAAAAATATTAGGAATGATTTTTTGATTACAAATGCTATTAAATCGAGGAATAGGCTAAAATTTCAATTTCATGCAGTTTTAATTTAAAAATACCAAACGGACTTGTAAAATCATGTAAAAATTATGTAAATTATATTTTTGTATAAATGTGAGAATAAAATAAATTATTCACTAAAAAGACAAGTTTTTGGGAATAATTATTGGATTTTATAGTGCAAGAATAGGCCATAAATTGGTTTTAAAAATCCTTAAAAAATGTGAAAAAAATACCAAAATCTTTGTGGATGTTTATACATGCATATACATGCTAATTTGAAAGTATTTTGAGTATAATAATACATAGGAAAAAATTGGGTATCAACAGCTGCCCCTCTTTACCCGAGGAGGGTGAAAGAGTTGTCGGGTAAAGATAAGATGGCCAATTTTTACCGGAGACGGCGATTGTAAAAGGATATTGACTGCGCTCTGGTTTTTGAGCTACCTACATATCCCTGGTTTTACAGGAATCAGGCCATATGTAGTTCAGGACCATTGACAGAACATGCCGATGGGAATTCGGAAAAAACGGACGCGATGGTTAGTTTTGAGGGGGTGCTTGGAATCGGACAGGCTGTGGAGAACTGGAGCGGGGTTGCTTATGCTGAGATGACCGTGAGCCAGCCGAAACGCCTGTAAATGCGATGTGCGTGTATATATTGCATAATTTAAACGAGATGCAAGTTCCCGTTGGACCATGAATGCTTGTCTTTGGACGGTTAGGATGACGTCATCAGACTATGATGTCCTGGGCCATGAAGAGCGTAAAAGTAAGGGTTCACTGGCCATGAAATGATGTTCTCATGCAGATGGTACCTCCGAACTATGACGCCTTTGAACGAGTTGGCGATTTTTCAGCCCCATGAGAAGGTGGCAATCTTTCAGCCAAATGAATGCACAGGGTGGCGATCTTTCAGCCAGAGTGAGAATTTAAAGCAGGTGGCGATATTTCAGCCAAACAAAAATTTGAAATGCAGGTGGCGACATTTCAGCCAGTCGAAAAATAAAGTGGCGATATCTCAACCATGCAGTATGGAGACAATGTTTAGTCTCGAAAGCCAGATAGGTAGCCTTATGCAATGCAGATGGAGACAGAGCTTAGTCTCGAAAGGCAGATAATAGCCTTATGCAGGATGGAGGTAGAGCTTAACCCCAGAAGGCAGAGAATAGCCTTATGCAAAAAGTGCAGATGGAGACAGAGGTTAGTCTCGAAAGGCAGATAATAGACTTATGCAGGATGGAGGTAGAGTTTAACCTCAGAAGGAAGAGAATAGACTTATGCAAAAATGCAGATAGAGACAGAGCTTAGTCTCGAAAGGCAGATAATAGCCTTATGCAGGATAGAGGTAGAGCTTAACCTCGGAAGGGAGAGAATAGCCTTATGCAAAAAGTGCAGATGGAGACAGAGCTTAGTCTCGAAAGGCAGATAATAGCCTTATGCAGGATGGAGGTAGAGCTTAACCTCGGAAGGCAGAGAATAGCCTTATGCGAAAATGAAGATGGAGACAGAGCTTAGTCTCGAAAGGAAGATAATAGCCTTATGCAGGATAGAGGTAGAGCTTAACCTCGGAAGGCAGAGAATAGCCTTATGCAAAAAGTGCAGATAGAGACAGAGCTTAGTCTCGAAAGGCAGATAATTGCCTTATGCAGGATGGAGGTAGAGCTTAACCTCGGAAGGCAGAGAATAGCCTTATGCAAAAATGAAGATGGAGACAGAGCTTAGTCTCGAAAGGTAGATAATAGCCTTATGTAGGATGGAGGTAGAGCTTAACCTCGGAAGGTAGAGAATAGCCTTATGCAAAAAGTAAAGATGGAGACAGAGCTTAGTCTCGAAAGGCAGATAATAGCCTTATGCAATATGGAATGTAAAAGCGAATAGTAGTAGGTTTTCTTAGCTGATAGACGGTTTGCAAGATTAGGACTGCTGGGGAGTGCGGATAGTGAGAGTTTCGATCCTGGGGAGGGAAAGTGCTTTGATTCGTAACCTGAATTCCTGCATCCAAAGAAAAATCGTGAGTTCTGTAGGGGGAGGTTAGTTCATATCCTCCAGCTTTTGGTATTGTGTATCATGGGGGTAGCATTGCTAAGCGATGGTGGTGCAGATGATATTTATGCATGACTTAGTAAATATAATGCAAGTACGTATATATAAAAAATGATTTCGTTTTGGATGAACCGACGACTACAACGTGGTTCAAGACACGACAACCTTGCTTGTTCTGGAATTTTGAGGGTCCTCAAAATTCTGCCCCAATTTACAGGGTCGATGCTGATGAAGAGGCTGACGAGCTGACTTCTGAATTTTGAGGGTCCTCCTCAAAATTCTGCCCCAGTTCCAAATGCGGGGAAAATGGAATTTTTATTAAAAAGTGACAAAACCCATAGGGCTGCCTACGTATCCCCTCTTAAACGGGAATCAGGTCAGGCGTAGTTCAAATTACATTATGAAGAAAAAAGCATATGATCAAATATAGTATCGTTTAACTGCGTCTGAGTTGATTGGTTTCAGCCAGACTTCTCCGTCCATTTCTGCAAGAATAAGGGTTCCTCCAGTCAGAACCCGATGAACCATGTACGGACCCTACCAATTGGGAGAGAATTTCCCCTTGGCTTCATCTTGGTGCGGAAATATTTTCTTTAGTACCAGCTGTCCTGGCGCGAATTTCCTTGGCTTGACTCTCTTGTTGAAAGCTTCTGGACATTCTGTTCTGATATAATTGACCGTGACAGACAACATTCATTCACTTTCCGTCAATGAGAGCTAATTGCTTGTAGCGACTTTTGACCCATTCTGCATCATCTAATTCTGCTTCTTGTATGACCCTTAGGAAGGGAATTTCTACCTCGACAGGGATGACTGCCTCTGTACCATAAACCAGCATGTAGGCAGTGGCCCCAGTTGATGTGCGGACCGTGGTACGATAACCCAGTAAGGCGAATGACAACTTCTCATGCCACTGCTTGTGCTTTTCGATCATTTTCCTTTGTATTTTCTTGATGTTCTTATTAGCTGCTTCTACAGCTCCATTCATCTGCGATCTATAAGCCGTAGAGTTCTTGTGTTTAATCTTGAATATTTCACACATTGCCTTCATCAGGTCGCTATTAAGATTAGAACCATTGTCGGTGATGATTGATTCCGGAATCCCGAACCGGCAGACCATACGATCGAGAACGAAATCTGTTACTACCTTCTTGGCGACTGCCTTGTATGATGCTACTTCGACCCATTTGGTGAAGTAATCAATTGCCACTAGGATGAACCTGTGCCCATTTGACGCGGTTGGTTCAATAATTGGTCCAATGACGTCCATTCCCCAAGCGGCGAATGGCCATGGCGAGCTTGTCGGAGTAAGCTCATTTGGAGGCACCTTTATCTTGTTTGCATGTATCTGACAACGGTGGCATCTCCGGACATACTGGATGCAGTCTGTTTCTATAGTCATCCAAAAATACCGTACTCGAAGTATCTTCTTTGCCAAAACGAAACCATTCATGTGCGGTCCGCAGGTCCCTACGTGCACTTCCTCAAATAGTTTGGTTGCCTCTCTCGCCTCGACGCATCTTAATAATCCTATATTGGGAGTCCTCCTATACAGGATTCCTCCGCTATGAAAGAAGTTGTTGGATAACCTCCAAAGCGTGCGTTTCTGAGTAGTATTGGCAAGTTCTGGGTATCCTCCTGTTGTCAAGTATTCTCTGATATCATGGAACCAAGGTTTCCCATCAGCTTCTTCCTCAACGTGAGCACAATAAGCTGGTTGGTCATGAATCTTGACCTAGATGGGATCAATAAAGTTTGTATCTGGATGCTGGATCATAGACGATAAAGTGGCTAGGGCATCAGCAAACTCATTCTGTATTCTGGGAACACGCTGGAATTCTATCTTTCGGAATCTTTTCCTCAACTCCTATACATGATGTAGATAGCGGAGTATTTTGGAATTCTTGGTTTCCCATTCTTCTCGAACATGATGTATGAGTAGGTCCGAGTCTCTGATCACTAATAGTTCCTGAATGTTCATGTCAATTGCCAGTTTGAGCCCTAGGATGCAGGCTTCGTATTCGGCCATGTTGTTGGTGCATGGGAATCTGAGCTTGGCGGATACTAGGTAATGCTGGCCGGTTTCTGATACCAAGACCGCTCCTATACCAACTCCTTTGAAATTCGCAGCTCCGTCGAAAAACATCCTCTAACTGTCATAGGAATCTGCAATGTCTTCTCCTATGAAGGCTACCTCTTCATCAGGAAAATACGTCTTTAGAGGTTCATATTCTCCTCCTACAGGATTCTCGGTGAGGTGATCTGCCAAAGCTTGCCCTTTGACTGCCTTCTGGGTAACATAAACAATGTCGAACTCGCTTAATAGGATTTTCCATTTGGCGAGCTTGCCGGTAGGCATGGGCTTCTGAAAGATATATTTCAATGGGTCCATTGTAGATATGAGATAAATTGTGTAGGCACAAAAGTAATACCTCAACTTTTGAGCTACCTAAGTTAGAGCATAACAAGTGCGCTCCAATAAGGAGTACCGAGCCTCGTACGGGGTAAACTTCTTGCTGAGGTAATAGATGGCTTGCTGCTTTCTTCCGGTTTCGTCATGTTGTCCCAAAACGCACCCAAATGCTCCATCCAATACTGCGAGGTAAAGCAATAGGGGTTTCCCTGGCTCGGGTGGAACCAAGACTGGCGGCGTTGACAAGTATTCCTTGATTCTGTCATAAGCCTTTTGACAATCATCAGTCCATTTAGTGGCGGCATCTTTCTTTAGAATCTTGAAGATGGGTTCACAAATGACAGTGGACTGAGCTATGAACCGGCTGATATAATTGAGTCTTCCCAGAAAACTCATTACATCCTTCTTGTTCTTTGGTGGTGGCAAGTCTTGAATGGCTTTGACCTTTGACGGATCCAGTTCTATTCCCCGGCGACTCAAAATGAAGACCGATAATTTTCCAGCGGGAACCCCGAATGCACACTTGGCGGGATTCAGTTTCAAGTTGTATCTCCTCAGCCTGTTGAAGAATCTTCTCAAATCTCCCACGTGATCTGCAGCTTTCTTGGATTTGATGATGACGTCGTCCACATATATCTCGATTTCTTTATGTATCATGTCATGAAAGAGAGTGGTCGTGGCCCTTATGTAGGTAGCACCGACATTCTTTAAACCGAACGACATCATTTTGTAACAGTACATTCCCCACGGCGTGATGAATGCCGTTTTCTCTGCATCTTCTTCATCCATCCATATCTGGTGGTATCCAGCAAAACAATCAACGAATGACTGCAGCTCATGCTTGGCGCAGTTGTAAATCAATATCTGTATGTTTGGCAAAGGGAAATCGTCTTTAGGACTGGCCCGATTGAGATCCCGATAGTCGACGCAGACTCTGACCTTCTCGTCCTTCTTTGGTACCGGCACAATGTTGGCTAACCATGTCGGATACTCTACCACTCTGAGAACCATGGCTTTGACCTGCTTGATAATCTCTTCTTTGATTTTCAAACTCATGTCTGGCTTGAACTTTTTGAGTTTCTATTTGACCGGTGGGCACGCTGGATCTGTTGGCAACTTGTGAGCTACAATGGATGTGCTGAGACCGGTCATATCATCATACGACCAGGCAAATATATCCTCATATTCTTTTAGAAACTCTGTATTCTGTTTCTTTTCTGGTGGTGACAGGTGTACGTTGATACGTGTTTCCTTGACATTTTCTGCCTCTCCCAATTTAATGACCTCAGCTTCGTCTAAGTTAGACTTAGGTCTGTTCTCAAAATTCTCGACCTCCCTGTCAATCTCTTCTTGTATTTTGTCCTCTTCTAAATCTATGTCCGTTTGTCGCATTGCCTCGTTGCAAGTTACAGTCGTCGGTTCATCATCAAGATATGTAATAGTAATGCTGTGTAAAATAAAATAGATGATAGAGAAAGTAATAAGAGCGAGATATAAAGATAAACTGAAAAAATGCTTTTGATTGAATTCATAATTGTTTGAAACATCGGAGCTCTTTTCAAAAGTAAAGACAATGCGAAAAAGTAAAATCAACTAAAAGTAAAATGCGATGCATATGCGTCGTTTAGCCTTGCCACCCCGAGGCTCTCGGGGCACTGGTGGTCCTGACTGGCCAATTGGTGAGGCATTCTCCTTAATTCACAGCTTGAATGGAAGGGCCTTCTTCCCCCTCCTCCTCGAAGATAACACAACAGTCCATATTGTCCTCCAGAAACAGGTTCTTCATTGCTGCCAGTGCCTCGTCTTCCTCTGATCCATATATAATGTCAGCCGGCTGAAAGGTCTGCTCCAACTGAGGTAGAGGATGCTCCAGTGGGTAATAGGGACCGCGCCATTGTGGCGACCAGTCGTTGAACTCCTTCCAGGTGTATTTATAACCCAGGCAAAAAGTAGTTCCATGCTCCTTCAACTGGATAGGCTTGGTGATGCCCTGGAGATTCTTGCCAAGTCCCTTTCCGGGCTTGTATCCGCTCCAATTTAGAATGCTCTCAATTTTGTTATCCCACCACTTGTCTTTGTTTATAGCATTGACTCGCTCGATGTGATGATATGTTTCTCCACCTAACCTCCTTCTTCCTCCAATCATCGGGATGGCCTGGCGACCGTATAAGGGGTTGCTACCGTTGCCATGAATGAATACTTCCCTATGATTCCATTCAAATTTTACAACTTGATGCAAAGTTGATGCTACAGCCCCAGCGGCGTGCATCCAGGGTCGTCCTAGCAACAAATTGTAGGATGCTGGTACGTCAATAACTTGGAACTCAACATCGAACCAGGTGGGTCCCATCTGTAGGCATAGGCTAATTTCACCAATGGTGGACCTCTGAGATCCATCAAAAGCTTTGACACTGATAGCCCCATATTTGATCTCGTGCAATCCTTTACCCAATGTCCCAAGAGTTACCAATGGGCAAATGTTGAGGCTGGATCCCCTGTTGACTAGGATCCTGGTGATAAAGTGATCCTCGCATTGCGCAGTGATGAGTAATGCTTTGTTGTGGCCAAGCCCTTCTGGCGGTACTTCATCTTCGTGGAAAGTGATCTTATGGCTTTCCAGTACCTGCACCACCATGTTTGCCATTTCGCCTCCTGTTATGTTGCTGGGAACATAAGCTTCACTCAGTATTTTCATTAAGGCATTTTTATGTGCCTCGGTGCTTTGTAGAAGAGCCAGAATAGAAATCTGTGCTGGCGTCTTGTTCAGTTGCTCGACGACTGAGTACTCTTTGGCCTGTACCTTCCTCCAAAGGTCATCGGGTCCAGTTTCAATAGCCCGCCTGGAGGCCTGCTTGCTGGACTCAGCTAAATACTCCGGGGTATACACCCTGCCTGTCCTGGTCATGCCTTGCACAATAATTGCTTCCCCAGTATATGTCTTTCCATTCCTTCTAGCCTCACCTGTGTAGTCCCAAGGTATGGCATTCGACTTGAACGGGGTCACATCTGTCATGGAAACTGGAGTTGGTGCTTTGGGTAGCACAGCAACTTCAAATGGCGCAGGCGCCTCTGGAGCCCCGAACTCAACCTCAATTGGTTTTGGCGTCTTTGCAGAAGGTGCTTCAAACTCGAGCGGTACAGACACATTTACCACATCGCCTTTGGAGGGTTGAATCTGAACAACAATAGGATTGAGGGTAACTGCTGGCTTCTTATGCTCGTCTCCTTCCACTATCAGACCGATTGACCCTTTGGGGTCCCAATCATCTTCAATCTCGATCATATGGATGCCTGCACCCTTGTGGTCAGGCAGAGGGTTGTTACGAACATTAGGAGCGGGCTTCTTTACTATAATGATCTTGTTGTCAATCAGATTCTGAATCTTGTCCTTCAACGAGCGACACTCGTCGATGGTATGGCCTTTCATCCCGGAATGGTATGCGTAAGTCTTGTTTGGGTTGATACACTGGGAAAGGTTTTCTGGAGTTATGGCTGGGATAGGGGTAACGTAACTAGTTGCTTTGAGTTTCTCATACAATTGGTCAATTGGCTCGGCTATGGCAGTATATTGTCTAGGAAGTTTGCGGTCGAAGTTTGGTCTAGGTCGAGGAAAGTTTTGGCGGGTAGGTGGTGATGGATAGTGAGAAGGTTGTGAGTTGTATGTTGGTATACAGGTGAGGGCTGGGAATATCTGGGTGAGGTGGTTTGATATGTGGGCGGTGGAGGTGATTGGTAGGCAGATGGTGGAATTTGGTAAGTGGATGATGGTGCTTGTTAATTTAGGGTAGGTTGATATGTGAGTGGAGCTGAGGGATAGGTTTGGTACTTCATAGGGGAGTTGTTCCTCTGCGCAGCCATCATAGAATTCACATCCTTTTTCTTCGAAGAGCCACCAGACTGTAGAGCCTTGTTGGTAGCTTGCAATGCCTCGAGGTTAGTAACCATACCATTTTTGATGCCTTCCTCAATCCTTTCTCCCAATTTGATGATGTCGGAGAACTTTTGGCCTTCTATTAGCATCAACCTTTCGTAGTACTGCGAATCCTGAGCACGAACGAAAAACCTGTTCATTTGTTCTTTCTCCAAGGCCGGTCTGACCTTAACACAGAGATCTTCGTAATTCAACCCTTCGACACCTTTGTTACTTTCAAAACCTTGAACCCGGCTAGTCAACTTCTTTATCTCAGCAGCCAAATTCTGAATGAGGGAGATCTTGTCATCTGACTCGGCTGTATTTGTGATTGGCATAGCATCCACAAAGACAGGAGCATTCGGGTTTTCTGTGGTATTTTGGAGCTCCGGGATAAGCGGTGGAGCATTGTTGCACGTGTTGCGGGCTTGGGTCTGAGCAGGTTGGGCTGATGGCGGTGGTGGTGATTTGTTGGCATCAGCAGCAGCAAGAGTGATTGAAAGACTTGCCAAGTTTCGGACTTGTTCCAACTCTTCTCGAAACCTCAGCAAAGTTTGCTCAAGATGAGCAGCAGTTTCCTTGGTAATTGCAGCATTCTGAGAAGTTTCCTCGAGTTCCATTCTAGCGCTTGTATCTCCCAATTTCCCTTTATTTCTATTTCTGGTAGGACTTGGAGGAGGAGGAGGTGGAGGACCCTTGGATCTTGTTGAGTATGCTGATGGTGCCAGAATGCACGAACGAACCTTTGGGGAGGAGAATAAAAAAAAGAAAAAAAAAAGGTAAGAAGTTAGTGCGGATTCTGATAAATAATATTGCAATATTTAAACACATTATGTGGGAATATAAATTGCGTCCTAATTTTGGGTGCCTCGTTGTGCCCGAGGTAGGCCTAGTGACAAAATTAAATTTGAAGAACTTATAATGCTTAATGGCTCATTTTATTGATAAAACAAGGCGGGTCTTAAAACAACTGAATGATAAAAAATGTCACTAATGGTTAGTGGCCTTATTACATTTGAGAAAAGTGGAAGAGTAAAGATCCTAACTACTTGGTCCCAGAAGGACCTTCCCCAGATTCGGTATTCTTGCCTCCCTCGTACAGCTGCACCAACTCGTGCTTCCCTAACAACAGATAGGCTCGGGCTAGATGCCCGCTTGCATTTCCTTTAGCATTTTGACAGTCTTCAATTCTTTTTAAGAACTTCCCTTCCAACTCCATTAGGCCTCGCTCCAGATACCCCAAACGGTTGTTGGCGTTGATAGCCATATCCTTCCACTCATTAATCAGCTTTTCCTGGGCTTCCTGTATTTCCCGATGTTCATTCTCATATTCCCTCATCCTCTTGTGCAATTGGTTGTATTGGACTTGCACTGCAGCTTTCTCATCAATAATCCTATGGCCGTGGATGAATCCTGGACGACCCAAACTAATGTGATCATTTTCCAACCAACCTGTGTAGTGCGCACACCCGGCATGATACCTGTCGGGTTCGATAGACTCCCTCTCTAAGACTAGCTTACAGTGCCACATATGCTGAGGGTGACACCTGTGCGGGCTATCATCATCCTAAAAGTAAGCCCCGAAATGACTCATTTTCTCTATCCTGGGTATGATTTGTTTCCTTCTGGCTTGCCTCATGACTCGAAGGGGGACGTAAGGATGAGTTCCCCTTAGGCTAATGAGTATGAGGAATGGTGCATCTCGCTAACGGATGATAAACTCCCCTATTGGGAACCACTCGAACATCCACTAAATTTGCTCTTCTTTTATATTCTCAAACAACTCTAACCATCAATTGGCGTCCTCCGGCTGAGCGAACATGTTGGGCATGAAGTTCATTCGCTTTGGGTGATGAAAAGCGATATGGTCATCCCAATCCCTATGGATAATGTCTTGCCGGTAGTCGCCTTTATGAAGGTGTTCTAGGAGCCAAAGTTGAAGCAGCAGGTTACAACCCTCGAAATGCGGAGCCCCTTGTTGGCACTTTCCCAAGGCTCGGTAGATTTTAGCGATGATCATGGGCACTATGCTGAAAGACTGCCCATAGATTCCTTCCATTAAGGTCTTAGTTACCATGGCTAGTCTGGTGTGAATCCTAGCATTCTTCATAGGGAAAATTATCATGCCCAAGAAGCAAAACATGAACATAAACACCTTTCTATGTATATGTCCCAAAGAAGTGAGGACGAATTCATCCATGTAGGTGCAGTAGGACTTGCTGTGGCCATATCTCTCGTATAAGAAGTCGAATGGTATGTAGGAGTCCTTCAAGCAAGAAAGGTCAGGATTTTTCTTGAGTCCCATCATCTTAAGAAAGCCCCTACTTTTTCGATTTTCCGGCATAAGTAAACTCGGAGTCTCCCAAGGGATGCCAGCTAGGCCACCTATCTCTTCTAGCAAAGGGGTCATTTCCAAATCCCCGAAGCGGAACACCGATCGATCACCATCCCAAAACAAAGTGGCAGCCTCAATGATCTTGTTGTTGGGTTGGATTTCCATAAGTGAGGGAAAATTCCCTAAGTACTTACGGACGAGGGTTTGATCACTGCTATGAAGATCTTCCCACCAGCTCAGCAACCTTGGGTGGATGTTGGATACCATACCGAACCTGGGGACCTCGTGCCTCATTTCTGCAAAACAAAGTGTTAGGCCCTTAACCTCACTAGACTCGACTATTTAAATCAATAATTAGCAAAATGCATTTAGTTCTCTAAATAAATGCACATAACGTGAGGGTGTCCGTTTGGGTTTCGAGGAAACCCGATGGACTTTGGTTTAGGCTGTCTTAATGAGTCATTATGCG